>CAUYLG010072750.1:0-132532 GCA_963573385.1 Cacajao melanocephalus | reverse complement strand
TGTGGTGTTCTCTGTATTTCCTGGACTTGAATATTGGCCTGCCTTGCTAGGTTGGGGAAGTTTTCCTGGATAATATCCTGAAGAGTATTTTCCAGCTTGGATTCATTCTCTTTGTCACATTCAGGGACACCTATCAAACGTAGATTAGATCTTTTCACATAGTCCCATATTTCTTGGAGACTTTGTTCATTCCTTGTTACCCTTTTTTCTCTAATCTTGCCCTCTCATTTTATTTCATTGAGTTGATCTTCGACCTCTGATATCCTTTCTTCTGCTTGGTAAATTCAGCTGTTGAACTTTTGCATGCTTTGCAAAGTTCTCGTGTTGTGTTTTTCAGCTCCATCAATTCACTTATCTTCCTCTCTAAGTTGTCCATTCTCGTTAGCATTTAGTCAAATCTTTTTTCAAGGTTCTTAGTTTCTTTGCATTGGGTTAGTACATGTTCTTTTAGCTCACAGAAGTTTCTTATTATCCACATTCTGAAGCCTGATTCTGTCAGTTCATTGCACTCATTCTCCATCAGGCCTTGTTCCCTTGCTAATGAGGAGCTGCGATCCCCTGTAGGAGGAGAGGCATTCTGATTTTGGGTGTCCTCAGCCTTTTTGCACTGGTTTCTTCTCATCTTTGTGGATTTATCCACCTGTCGTCTTTGTAATTGCCAACTTTCAGATTGGGTCTCTGAGTGGATGTCCAGCTTGTTGGTGATGAAGTTTTTTCTGTTTCTTAGTTTTCCTTCAGCAGATGCCCCTTCCCCACAGAGCTTGGCCTTCCCAGGTTCTGCTGTGCTTGCTGTGAAATTCTCAGTCCTCAGTGCTTCCAATTGCTGTTTTTTTTGTGGGGATGGGACCAGCCGAGCCCGACTAAAAGAGCACCCAGTCCTGTATACTCTGTACCGAGAAGCGCCGCACTGGGGTGCTGGCCAAAAGAGTCGCACTGGCGACCTGTGGGGCTCCTCTGCCGGGAATCTCTCAGTCTGTGGGCAACAAAAATTCGTCTGAAGTTGCGGTGTCCACTCGCTCTCTGCGCTTTCACTGGGAGCTACAATCCTGAGCTGCTGCTAATCGGCCATCTTGGATCTCTCCAAAAAGACTGTATTAATGAGACTCTCTTGATAACAAGGGATAGAAACAAACTTCAAACTAATATTTAAAAAACCTCACAAAATCAAAGGATGAACTGTAGATCATAGACTTGGTAAAGGTACAGGAAATTGGAAACAGACACTCTAATGTTTTTAATGCTTCTGTCTCACATCTCTTCATTCCAGACCAGACCAGCTTTCTCCATGCAGCTCTGGCCGTGCATACTGGCCATGTGGTAAGCCTACATTCTTACAGTTCTGTCTCGGAGAAGAAAATAACTACTCATTCTCATCTTCTAGTCTTCCTCTAACTTACAAGGTAGTTAAATTTCAGAAGCCACAGGAATACAAATACTTTGTGTGTAATTTTGAGTTAGGATTTAGGTTTATTTCGTTACATGTTTATTTTCATCTACATGAATAATTGACAGGAATTTCAGAGTCATGCAGGATACAGAGTAGTTTCTGTTGGGCAGGACTGATTGACACATTGCAGTACTTATATATTCTTTGCTGTTACCCACTTCAGTGCCAATCATTGTGGCTCTCAAAAAGTGTCTCAACAGATTTCCAAAATACACATCTAGATAGTATGTACTCTTTGAGAATCACTGATTTAGGAGAAAAGCAGATAAACCAGCTTGATTAATAAAAATGAAATAACTCCCAGACTTACCCTATTACTAAATATCTACATGAGTCATTGTCTTTGATGTAGCATAATTGCCTGAGAGTCAGGTATTTATTTGACTTTATTTATTGAGTGATCTACTTTGTTAGGTCAAGGTTTTTTACTTGAAAGAATATGATAAACAGAAAACAATTCTGAATAGAAAATGAATGGAAGAATGATGGTAGAAGTTCTTATGTGGAATTTTATGTGTTAGAAAAAATAGCTTTTCAGTGAAATCTATGGGAAATACCTTGAATAACATAGTATAGGTCAAAGCTTTGCAAATATCTTTTTTATGTATAAAACAAATTTCTACTCTATGCCATGAAAGACATTTTTTTTGTAATTTTCACATATGCTAGTCCTTAGCTTTTTTAAAATCCCATTTTAAATGGTATCAGTAACTTTTTATTTTATCAAATCCGTCTATTTAAAAAATGTTCATTTTTTACTCTCTTGAATCTCATGAAATTTATACAGGGAAATGAGAAAAATATTATTGTTTCTCTTGAGAATTCTTGTAGGGTATGTTTATAAATGATCAACATCATATGAATACTTAGTACTGCTGCTGTTAAATTTGTAATGAGTTGTAGGGTTTTGAAATTCCCTGACTGGCTTTCATCCAAGTACTTTATTTGCAAGGCTTAGATACAGTACAACCAATGAAAGACATACAGTTAACTATTGACCCTACCATGAAAATATTTCAGTTTCTAAGAATTATGATGTTACTCATATTTAGGATGTATTTAATAAACATATATCTTTCACTAGCTTGAATGTATGAATTTGGAGCCACAAATGATGATCTTTAGCCTTTTGTTCTATAGCTCCCAAAGTTGGTCATATTAATTTAGATTAATGTGATAATGCCTTCTTCCTAAGAACTGATTCAAGTGTAATCTAAATAATGTTTATACTCATGCTTTTCAGAGGCTTATTGAGAAATTCTTTATCTTATAAAATATAAATCTCAGAAATAAATCATGGTCTGTTATAAATTTTTAGAAGTCAAAAATTATTCTAAGGAATATTCATGCCTCTCTTTTGAAGCCTATATAGGAATTAAGTATTATGAGCAATTTAATACTGTACATGGATATTCATTTCCTCTAGCTAGTCCACAAAAGCCTTTTTGAGCAATAAAATACCTTAAAATAAGAAGTAATACTATTGTAATGGCACACCATGAGGACAGAAAAACAGTCAAATAAAAGTATTGAAATCTGATTTTTAGGAAAACCAAGTTTAATCAGAGACGAATGAAGCAATCTTCATGAGACTTCCGCAGATATCTGCTAGTCTGTTTCTGATAGTCATTATAACTGTAGTTGAAAATTTATGGCCTTTTTTTGTATATATGTCTTTAAAGTTTATGAATGGGGTTTTTCACATAGACTGCAGTCAAAGAATCTCTTATCTGCATTTATTCTGAGAGAAATTGCATGGTGGGCGACTCACTGCCTCCAGGGTCCCAGAGCTTCTCCTGCTGGGGTGTCAGCTACAGGAACCTTGCCCCAGCTCAAAACTAGATGCTCTCACATATCCTGTTGCCTGTCTGCACTCCCATAGGAATGCAGTAATTCAACAAAGCCATTTTGCCAAGCCTGAAGACAATCCTGGCACCATAAAACCAGAAGATACATTCAGCCTGTTCACGAATACACTTTGGGGCACTCCCCATAGTTGAGGTTTCAGAGGTTTCCTGTGTTGCGAAAAAAGTGTTTGGAACAGTTCTTCAAAACTGCCCTGGCCTGGCTCTAAATGTGTTGGGGTATACAGATGCAGGCCACTGGCCCACTGTACTTCTCCACCTAGGTGGTCGCCTGCACTCTGCTCCAGTGCTGTGTGTGCTGAATCTGTAGACACTTGTCCGTCCCCCAAGGTAAAACTATCAGCTGGACTCATGGTTTATCACCATGGGTGCTGACATCCCACCTCAGAGATGTGCTGAAAAAACGGAATCTGATATGAATGGTTTATTCAACTGAAGTTCAAAATCTTCTTTAATGAAGCTTACATCCCTTGCAGTGTAGCCTGTCAGTTCCTGGTTACCTTTCAGCAAAGCACATTTTCTTGGTAAGATGGAAGAATTCTGAAAATCAATGACCATGGCATGTGAAGGAGATGATTTAAGTGAATGCCGACTTTCCTTTCAAACAGCAAATGCTGCTGTCCTTGAGTGGCAGTCCAGGTCTCACCACACACCTTTCCAACTGATGGTGTGGCTAGTTTTCCATATGAAAAAACTGTACTTGGCTGATACTCTTCTGTTCATCTCCCAAAGTGAGCTGCAAGGGAACTGTTCAGTAACGTATATAAGTTTACAGATAAATTACTTTTGAAGTTTCTGGGCCCTGGTTTGAAAAGGACAGGCCATAGGAAGTTTCTTTTGTTCCACAGAAAAACTGAAAAGCCACCTTTTCTGCATGACCTAGAAGATTAGGGAGTTTGAAGCCAAGTACCATACTCCCTTCATTGTTTCCAACCATGGTATTTTAACTGTCCATTAATCTCCTTAATTCGGTTACTTCAAAGGTAGCATCTAACCCATTTGGAAATACACTGTCATCTTGACATGTATCAATGAGAAAATCCACCTGTCTAAAAATTCCTCAATGAATAACTTTCTCATGAGCTTCATGAGATTTCCACATTACCTCAATGAGGTTTTTAGCCATAAAAAGATCTCCAGTTTTACAAATGATGATATTATCTTTATTTAGTCCATCAAAGCTCATCAAAATGAGCATGTTGAACAGCCAAATCTGTTTTTAAGAATTTCCTGTTTAGCTTCACTTTCAACTTTAGCAAATTCAGTTTCATCTTCTGATGCTCCAAAACCAGATCCACTTGGTGGAAGAGGCTCCAAATTCTGGGTGTACAATGTCCCCATGCTTCCTTCTCTTGATGCCACCTCAGAGAGCTCCCCAGGCCTGACCAAGCCCCAGTTAGTGAGGGCAGAAGGCTGCCATTCTTTACTTAGATACGGATATGCTGTTAACATCATCATGAAACAATCAAGTATTATTTTTGTTGACCTGACATGTTCATTTTTAGTCTTGGTTCTTTGAGTGGACATTCATGTAAAGCATCTGTTAAATTGGGGTGGATTCTTTTCTTCTGCTGCTACTCAACTCCAGTAACAAAAAAAATATTGACAAAGGGGGTGGAGGAAGAATGTAATTAAAGTGGTAAATAGTATATAGAACATACGAGATATAGATATTTCTATGTTGAATTAACTGAGTTTAAGCAGGAGAAGGTGAGTAAAAAAGAGGAGTTCAGAAAGACATTGCACAGTTTCTTCTTTAGGACATCAAATAGCACTACCATCTTCTTTGTTTCCTATTGAGGAAAGGAGTCCTAATGGATATGCATGGCAACCTCATAGTCATTAGTAAGCATGTCATGTGTAAGTCAAGTGTTTAGGAGGGTTGCAGCTGAACTCATAATATTACCATATAAACATTGAAAAATCATGTTGGTAATGATGTTGATGAATTATTCTGGATTTACTTTCGGTTTCCATGATCTGTCCTAGTATTTAGTAGCTGGTATTTAGTTTTCAAGAGCGCTTTTCTTCTCCTGACTTCAACAGAAGATTTGAGATAACAAACCAATGGTCAAACTCTTTTTTCTGTGAATAGACAAATATTTATTTTTCCCATGAATACTTGAAAGTCAATTATGTTAGTTAACTTTCTGAATTTCACATATGACATGTTTTTACTATACATTATTTTCCCCATACTTGTGGGAGCAGAAGATTAAGTGATGTGGTTCAACAACTCCAATTAAAATACATTTGTTTAGTTATTCAGATTATTTAGAAAGAAACTACCTTGCTAATATCACATAGGTTAAAATGTGCTATGAAGGCATATAATATTAAAACTATTTGTATAAATTAAAAGTACTTGTTAAATGTTTTGAGTATTTTTGGTCTGCTTTCAGAATTAAAAGTATTAGTAAACTGTTTTGAATAATTTGACATTTGAAATAATAGTGTTGATTTTTATTTTGAGAAATAATATCTAAACGTATTAACAAAATAATTATTTAATTGGACATTAGCTAGAACTTAGGTTGTAAAGTATAAGGGCACTGAATTAATTTACCTCCTTGTAAATGTTATTGAGAGTAGCACATCTCTTACTCATTTGCAGTTATCCATATTTCTCTGATAGTACCTAATTTGAACACATCAAGACAGATTGGCATTTTCAGTCTCATAAAAAACTGCTTTGTTAATTGAAAACCATATTTAGTATGACCTTACAGCAAAGTAGTGCCTTAAGTGCCATGGTTTGTCTTTAATGTGCATACCGGAGCTGGGTTCGTCTGTACCAGACAACTACACTTCATGAAAAGAGTTTTTTTCTTGATAGGCAATTAGCAGTAATTAGGAAGATTCACCTCAATAAGATGTCAACATGAGATTGTTTAAAAAAGTTGAATGTCAGTGACTTAAAAAAGAAAGTTCTTCTGACACCTATGTATGGCATGTGAAACATGAAATGTTAATTTAACTTTTCTGCTTATTATTCATGCACAATATTATTTTGTCATTCAGACTCTGTACTGACAGAGTGTAAGGGTGTTAAAATAGTATTGCTGGAATAAAAAGAGGATTAATCTACCATTGGCCAATTAGCCAAAAGGTACTTAATGGTCTCTAAAGGCTACTGAAGTCTAACTACTAGCAAAAGCATTGGTGAAAAGTCCTCTGTATTACCTTCATTTGCTTGACATTTTGTGAAGCATAGTGTAGGTCTTTAATAACTGCAGTTGTCAGAAAATAGTTTATAAATGAGTGGTGCAGTAACTCAGTGGTTTTTTCATAAGAAATTTTGTTACATAAATAATTACATCTCTGTCTAAGATCATTTTTGGTTATTGGTTTTTAATTTTTAATTCTTTCTCAGTGATCTCAAGTATCATAACAAAATAAAGTTAATGTTTTAAATTTAAAAGTCTTGTTACTAAACTTGGAAGTTATTAATCTGAACTATTTATCTTTTTAAATAAGTCTTATATGGAAAACATTTGTTAATGAGATAGCAAATGATGGCATTGTCTTGATAACTCAAACCTTTTAATTGACTATGAATTTAATCCTATACCTGGACAACATACAGAATTTTATTTCTTTCAGTTTTATCTCCTATAAAAGTATAATATTCTCAATAAAAGAACATTGATTCTATTCACAAGAGGGAGAATATCATTAAGATTATGGTGACTTTCTAGGGAGTTCTTGCCTATAGAACTTAAATATATCCTGTTCAATTAGAATTTTCTCTCCAGTTTCATTTATTTACATTCTGGTAACAAAATTTATGTTGTAATTTTTTAAAAACACAGTGAGATTTTAAAATTACTGTTTCTACTTAATTGTGAATCAGAATAATCGGATTGTGAGAATGTAAATGAACTTACTTCTGTATTCAACATTAAATAGTCTTAAGTCAGTCCTAAGCAGAATTTATCATGAGAGATTTTGGAGAAGTTATTGGAAACAGATCATTTTCATTTAATGATTGCTTTTCTCTACTTGGATTGTCAAGTCCTTTGGCTTTCAAAAGGAGAAAGAAAAAGTAGAGAGCACATTATTGTTATAGATGGAAACTAAGCCTTACTTTTTACTCTGGTTACTGATTGACCTTTTTCAATATTTAGCATCTCAAAGTTGCTCCAGCATGGACTGCAAAGTGTTCTTTAACCACCAGCTATTTCCTCCATGGGCCTCCCAGAAACCCTGATCCAGTGTCTCTGGCATTCAGCCTCATGTTTGGCTGAATTTTTAAAGAATTTCTGTGTCTTTATGTTTCAGACTCCACTATCCCAACTAAGAATACTTCCAAATTTTTTAAATGGTTTGTTGCTTTAAGTTTTTAATTCAGTGGTGAAAAATGTATAGGAAAGACCAAACTGTGACTTTGAATGCTATAGGATGGATATTGTCCAGAAAAAAAAACCGTAGGTTGGAATCACTTTCATTTTAGAAGTGAAAAGCTATATCGCATCCCGTTCATTTCCCTTGGAGCAGTGCTTCTAAACTAGCTGGATACCCAAAAGCATTTTCTTTACATGTGCTACAACTAGCAACATGTTCGTCGAATAGGCAGATATTGAATATTCTATTCTTTAGAGACATCAAGATCAGAGAGTATCTAAAAATATATTGTTTGGGGAGTAATTAGGGAAATGGGTTTCTCAGCTTTTTTTCTAAGCCCTTTATTTCTCATTATTGGGCCTGAAGAATATTTTCCAAAGGCCTTGTTTTATTTTTTTCTGATATTCATTCCTGAACATTAAAATGTTTACCAAGTCTCCCTGATGGAAAAGAGATGCCTGATGTCCTCACACTGCCCCCAGTTTACTGACCAGTAATTTGGCAGCTACCTTCTCTTGAGTAAAAGTTGGAAAGCACAGTGGTCATAGATCTAAGCTAGGACATTCAATGCTGTACTTAGCTTCTATAACACATTTTACAGAACAAATCAGGGTAATACGGGGAGGGAAACAGGCTCCAGCCAGCATTTACCAGACAGGAATTGAAGGTAGCAGCAGTTCCCTCAGCTTCCTGTTTTGTTTCTTCAGAGCACTTACTATAGTTTATTGTTAACGTATTTCTGGATTATAGACCGGTAGCTACCTAAAGGCAAGGATTATTTATAACCTTTTTCTTATCATTGAAAACAGAGAACTAGTATAGTTCCAACTACATAGTATGTGTAAAAAGAATAAATCATAGGTATTGAATCAGGTTCTGAATCTAGATATTCCATATCTAAATCTTCCAGCACATGTCAAGTTGGGGCCAAGAATAAAAGCAATTTGTGAATGAAATCCCATATAAGAAAACAAGGGGAAATAGGCCAGGGAGACTAATTTACCCGATCATGGGATTCTACAGTTACTGTTGAGGGCAGCAAACAAAACTTTCTGGCCAGAGGCTTTTTGCTTGTCAGTTAAACTACAAAATGCAGATCTGGTACAGGCAATTTATATTACTAGCAAGGAAAATGAAACATACAAATAAACTGAAAAAGAGCAAAAACATTAAAAAGAAAATGGAGGTTAGGCACAGTGGCTCATGACTATAATCCCAGCATTTTGGGAGGCCGAGGTGGGAGGACTGCTTGAAGTTAGGAGTTCAAGACCAGGGTGGACAACACAGCAAGATCCCATATCTACAAAAAATTTAAAAATTAGCTGGGCATGGTGGTAAGTGCCTGTAGTCCCTGCTACTTGGGAGGCTGAGGCAGGAGGATCCCTTAAGCCCAAGAGTTTGAGACTATAGTGGGCTATGATTGAGCCTCCACACTCCAGCCTGGGCAATAGAGCAAGACCTCATCTGAAAAGAAAATGGGACAATTTATAAAGCAATTGAATAAATAAAAAGAATACAAAATTATGAATAAAGAAAACATCATTAATCCACACAGAGTGGCAGTAACAGAACAAGAAGTAGGTTCTAGAAAGGGGCTGATTAAAAAAAAAAATCAGAACCCATATTAATTTTCAGTGGTAATTGATAAATTACCACAAATTTAGCAGCTGAGAAACAACATATGCATTCATTACCTCACAGTGTCATTGGGTCAGGAGTCTGATACAGCCTAGTGGGGTGCTCTGCTTAGAATGTCGCAATACAATCAGTGTGTTAGCCAGGCTACCTTTTTTTTTTTTTTTTTTTTTGTTTCCCTGGAGCTTAGGCTTCTCTTCAGGCTTACATGTTTGTTGGGAAAATTCAGTTCCTTGTGGGTATAGGACTGAGGTTTGTGGCTTGCTTGCTGCAAGCCAAGGATCATTCTCAATTACTTGAGGCCTCCCTTAGGTCTTGCCTTGTAGCTCCTCTCATAACATGACAACTTACTTATTTAAAGGCAGCAGGGGAATCTCCTTGACCTCAGAGAGCTCCTCTGGGCTTCTATGAAAGGGGTCATCTAATTAGGTCAGGACCAGCCAAGAAAAGCTTGCTTTTGATTAGCTCTCAGAAACTTGATTAGGGACCCTGACCCTAATGACATCTACAGAATTCTCTTTGTATATAACATAATGTAATCATGAGAATGATAGCCTATCATATTTCTGGGTCCCATCGAAGGGGAGGGTATTGTACCAGTGCTTGGGTCATCTGAGAATTGTGTCTACCACACAATATTATACTGAAGAGTAAGTTTTTCAGTACATTTTTATTTCTTCTTACAGTCACTTAGAGAGCTCTTCTCTTTTCAGGGATCTATGCTTCCTCAATGTTAAATTTAAATAAATTATTAATAGATAGTGTCTAGTTTAAAAATTTTATAGTGTTAAGTTCTATTTTATAACCTTTGGTTAGACATAATTGACTACACATAAATCAATACAAATCTCAGTACTTATTCTTATTGAAGTCAACTTTTAAATTGAAATAGATGTTTAGGAGACTGTGGACGGATTGCACTGCTGGGGATATAGAGTCAGTGGAGCATGTCTGCCTTCAATACCTGTGTAGTGTAGGAGGGATCCTAGATTGATCCCAGTCAAACAAGTAAGTATGACTTAAGACAAACTAAAGTTTCTGTCATGAGAGAAATTACCAGGTTATTATGTATCAAAATGTTAAAGTTTTATTAATCTAGCTCCTCAGCCTTTAACATACTTCTCAGATGCTATATAGTAGCCTTTACCACAAGATAACAATGCTGACAATAATGCTGCACATTGAACATCTACTACATGCAATCACAGATGTTTTAAGATTCTGTCCTCAAGATCACCTTTGTTACGTAGACAAGCACCATCTCTTTTTAAATGAGGAAATAAAGCCATGTGTTGTACAAGCTCACTCAGCTGCTAAGCAGTAGATCTAGAGAATTCGAATCCAGAGATTATGACTCTTCCATGTGTGTTTTGTTATCACTTGTTCTTAACATAATGTGACTTAAGTTCTTATAAATCTTTACTTACAGATGGAAAGGTAATAATGGAGAAATAGGAATTATGTTGCTAATAAACAAGAAAAATCACAATTTTAGGAGTAATCTTATTTTATTGGTAGATTTTATAGCACAGTCTCTTTCTAACGAGGTTACCCACAAAACTTGTCTCACAGCCTAGAGCAAGTATAGGCAAAAGAAAGTTATTTATACATGTTTTTCTCATCTATAGCTTTCTCAAGTAAGAAGTAGAATTTTTAAACTGAGAGACATTAGTAATAGAGCTCCAGCTATTTCTCCAAAATGCTGAGGAGAACCAAAGGGTTCCAAACTGATGGAATGTATGATTTGCATATTTCCTCTATTTCAACAGATGCTGCATAGCATTTCTATGCATATATAACTAACACTGGAAATAGGTTTTCAAGATTGTAGATTTTAAATACTGTTTAATCAAAACATTATTTATATTTTAATAAAGTCCAAGTCATTTAGTTTACTGCCTCCATAATTCCAGTATTTCTTCATTTAATACATTTTTATATTGTTAAATTGAAGTTGAAAGTTACATATGCATGTCTTTTAGAAGAATGTATTTATTGACTTTATCTTTCCTAAGTGGAGACACATTTATAGTGTCAGGATCTGCCAGGTGGAAGAATAGACAGAAATCTGGTGGCATACAAGTATAACAAATGAGAGAATCCACTTAAGCTATTCCAGTAAGAAGAAAAGAACAAAGACAGCTTCATGAAAGAGGAAATACTAAGCTGCCCTTTAAAGATGAGACCCATTTCAACAGAAAGAAACACCATGTGTAGAGTCATCAGTGTAAAAATGGCAGGCACATTTGGGGAATGGCAGGGAAGTTTGGCTTCATGTGATGCCTGACTGAAACACAAATTGAAGCTTAATCTTGGCCTTATTATCCACAAACATTTCGGCTTTATTCTATTGGAATGAAGAACCAATAAAGGGCTTTGATTAAGGGAATCGTAGGTCACTGTTGTTTTAGGAAGTTGTATAAAGGATGGTATGAAGATAGGGCAAGATTAAAGGGACAGAGAGGGTTAATGTTATAGCCTTAATGAAATAATGAGGGTTTACATTAAGAGACTGACTGAAAGGAATGAAAATGGGAAACACTATGTAATTTGTAGAACTTGAAAATTGATTGGACATAGAGAATAAATAAATAGAGAGGAAGATGGATTCAAGCTTGAATATTAAATGGGAAGATTTCCAGGTTTAAGGAAATTAAGGTTTACTTTTAGATATTAATTATTAGGTACTTTTCAGACAGTGAACAAATTTCATAAACAATTTCCTGAAAATCTATAGAACCATACTTTTAGATCAAATAGTTTTTTTTTTTTTGCCACAGCATACTTTTTATGTTGCCAAAACATAGTTTAATCTCAAGTATATCAAGTTCTAGCTTTGAATCCATGATCTGAAATATTTATATTTAACAATATGCACATACATACATAAATACATATATAAGTATGGTATACTTTCTAGAAGTTGTGTTTTAAATATAGTGTTAATAAGTAACACGTTTCATGTTTATCTTACTGTATACTTTAGCTACATCTTTTGCTATTTCTAATTGGAATTCTTAACAAAGAAAGATTTTTTTCCCCCTCTGAGAGATTTCAGTATCATTTTGTCTAATTGTACCTTATGTTAAGCTACCACATTATAAGCTTCTTTGGAATAATAACATAGTAATGCAGGTACCCTCTTAAGCAGCTCTGAGTTGTTATGCCATTATAGTTTGGTGACATTCTGCTGACTATAGATTGGTGAATGAGAAGGGCTAACATTAAGTTGATTTCTTTTACACTCCTTCATAAAAACATTACTATTATGTCATTTAGCAAAATGTTTATGTTGATAAAATTCACAATGTAAAGAGTTTAGTGCAATTCTACCTCAACATTAGAAACAGAATTTTTTCAATCAATCAAGTGCATAAAACTGAGTGAGTTTGTTTGCATGCTATTTATTTGAACTAAATCTCTAACAAGCCTCGTCTGCTAATTGGACTTAACATTTATGTTGCTAAATGAGAAGCATTTTGGCTGCTATATAGGGTGGTAAGACCTACCCAGTGGAATAAACAGCTAACATCTGTTATACTGTCCTGCTCCAGCTTGGCTTTTCCCAGTTAAGTACTACATCAGCCCTGAAGTCAAGGTTATCAAATATGTGAATCTCTGGCTCACCCATGTATGTGTGAAGGTAAAGAAATAGTGCATCATCAGTCAGGACAAGCCAACCAAAAGATATTAAGTACAGCTGGTTCATTTTGTTTTAACTTTGCAAGCCATGCTACTAAAAGCAAAATCTAATAGAGGTTAAGATTTTTGTAAAGTTCATATAATAACTATAATTAATTTTAGTTATTTCTAGTATTTTCCTAGCTGTAGAATTTTATGCTGATAACTGTTAGATTAAGCATAGTTACTTTTATATTTATATTTATTTTCTTTTTTGAAACACAGAAGCTAAATTTGGATTTGGCTGGGCTTCGGAAAGAAAAAGAAGATTTACTAAAGAAATTGGAGTCCTCATCTGAAATCACAAGTTTGGCAGAAGAAATTTCCCAAGTAGCAGTTCCACGGATACAAGTTACATCACTTGGTCCTTCAAGGAGCATGGATTTGGAAATGAAGCAATTGCAGTGTAAACTAAAGGTGATTATAAAGTTTACTAAACATGAAAACATATGTTATGCTGCTGAATCCTGCAAGACATATTTGTATTAACACTAATTTGTTCTAATAAAGGTAAATTATGATATAGATAATCCAACAATTATTAATATTACCTTAATCATTAGTTTTTAGCCTGGTAGATTCTTATCTGGTAATGAATACTACCATTCTCTGAAAAAATGACAAGATACCATGAAATCCTAATTTAGGAACTGGTGTAAACTGGCCGATATCTGCTATGCTAATACTCCTTTCTGCCCTTATGCCTCCCTCAAGCTGAACAGAATCTTTCAGAGATATAATGTGTCAACATAAACAGAATTGCTTTCTCTGCATACTTCCTACTATTTTAATTTGGTTGTTGGTTGGAAACAGAGAAGGAGGAGATAAGTGGGAGGGAGAAGCAGAGAGCAAAAATGGGTTGGTTTCATATATTTCAGCAAGTTAAACTTGAGAGTGAAAATAAAAAGCAATGTTCCTTTTGTTATAAGTCCAGGTGAAACTGTAACAACTTAAAAGTAAGACCATCCTTAGTTTAAATAGAATTACCTTGTAAGAAGTAGGTTTTGTGAGTGAGTTTTAATTGGAAAGTTCATTTTCATGCTTTTTAGGCCCATTTATTTCTCACATTGTTAATTATTTTCTTCAGTGGGGATTGCTAGCTAGAAGATAAAAAGGGCAGTGTATATGGGACCACAGCTATAACGCAAGTCACTAGAAAGAAAATCCTGATTGTAAATGCAGAGTATATTAGAAATGGAATAATGATGCCTGTTAGGAAGGTACTGGAATACTATGTTGAATTGTCAAATAGACTCATCATTGTTTTCAATCCCAAATAGGATATGTGCACTCTTAAATATTGTGCACTTTTAGTGCAGAATGACTCATAGGATAAATAGGATAAAATTTAAAATAAATGAGTTTATTATTGCTTGAAAATAATTTGCTTTATTAATAGTAACCAAACATACAAACCAGCACTGGGATTCTTCGTGGATACCATCTTCTTTAGATAATTTTTATGTGTAAAACTTGCTTTGATTACATTTTATAAGCTTTAATAACTTACATAGTATTAGAAATGTGAGGGAAAAGTGTTGTACAATTTGGGGGCATGAATCTTAAAATATGTCTCTGAAAACGTGGGATAAAATGTATAAATTGAACATTTCAGCGGTCAAGTTTCATATAGAGAAGATAAAATCATTTGAGATATTCCTTGATCATACCTATCACACAGACTTTAATTCATACTTCTGTGATTCTTCATGTATTTAAGTCCTCATGATTCTGGTATAAGTTTGTTTTTCACCATGATAAAATAGAATGCTAGATCCAGTATTATCTAATCTGACTTCTAAAAGACATAGTTTTAAGTTGATTTATACACAAATCATAATTTGTGATTTTTACATAAACAAACAGTTTTTAGTTGATTTATACTTATTTTACTTAATACAGATGGTCTAATAATTTTTGGTAATAATCCATGTGAGTGTCTGTAAGTTCTTTGCATTATGGTTTTACGTGGTGCAAGTTTTTACCCTCATACAAATCTCTCTCTTGATTTGGAGGAATGTGTGAGTCAGAAAGGTAACAAAAGCAATTAGTTTGAAGTGATTGTCCATAATCTAAACTATAGTATTGGAACACTGACCAAACTGCATAGGGACAAAAAGGATAAATTTTTACTTTTGTCTAGTTTCATGTTTTTATATAGAAATTTCCTAGAAGACCGAGTACCTTTAAGTATATAATACTCTTCTGCCACGAAAAATTTTTGTTTTGATATTAGTTTGTAGAGATTCCATAACAAAATACCACAGACTGGTTGTCTTGAACAGCAAACATGTATATTATTCTCACAGTTCTGAAGGCTGGAAGTCTAAGATCAAGGTGGTGACAGGTTTCATTTCTTTTGAGGCCTCCTTGCTTTGTAGATGGTTGTCTTCTCCCAGTGTCTTCACATCGTCTTCCTTCTATGTGTCTCTGTGCCCTAATCTCCTCTTCTGATAAAGACACCAGTCATACTGAATTAGATTCCACCCCAATAACCTCCTTTTACCTGAATTATCTGTTTAAAGGCCTAATCTCCAAATACAGTCACATTCTCGAGTACTGGCGGTTTGGTGAGAACTTCAACATACTAATTTATTTAGGGAAAATAGAATGTAACCCATAACAGATTTCCAACTGCTAATATAGTGATTTTCTAATAAGTAACTTATTTTGTTCTTAATGTTTTTAGACTTAATTGAGAAAATTGGTTAGATTAGAATATACTATAGGTTTATATACACCTTTTCTATATTATCCAGTTAATATTAGACTTTTCTATGTAATTTTATGTATACTTTTCTGATGTCCCTGGTTCATTTACAGTTGAGAAAACTGAGACACAGAAAGAGTAAGTTACTTGTCCAAGATCACGCAGGTACTGTACATAGAGCTGAGATTAGAACTCAAACCATCTGGCTCCATAGTTTATGCTTCTAATTATTATACTATGCAAATTTAAAAAAATATTTAATAAACTTAGTATAGGATGGCTCTAACAGGGATGACTTTTTACCGTTGTGACATTTTTGATATGTGTGTTTTACACCAGATTTTAAGTCATGTTACAGGTAAATATCGTATAGTAGGGAATGGAAAAGGGAAAAAGGATCTGGGTTTTGATCGCTTTTTGGCCATTAACTTATTGTGGACCTGGTCAAGGAAATTACTTAACTTCCCTAAAGGTCTAAAGCAAGGATACCTTTCTACCCTTCTGGTAAGAATTTTTGAGGATCAAATGAAATAGCTGTTAGATTTAGAGATCTTGGCCAAAGTGTATCTCAACCTGGCATTGTTTTATTTACTATAAATTGCTTTTCTCTCAATTCTCCAAGTCAGAGTTAACAGCATTTTCAGCCACATAAAATACAGCCTTAAGTCTAGAAACAGAAAAGAATTAACTAGTTATCTTAATATCCACTTAATTCATTCCATTGAAGATATTGTCAGGCTTTATTTACTGCCTTTATCTTTTATTTTAAATGTAATTCTAAGTTTATTTATTTTACTTCTCATCAGAAAACACCTTCAGTGCAGCACACTAGAATTATGCATAACATGGGGCAGGATGATTGTTTTTAGGCAGGAATAATGACACAGAAGCAAAATATTACAACCAACAGATTGACAGAGACAAAAAGGAAATATGAAATGTTAAGGTAAATATGAAATTAGAAAGCACAATCTGGGACCATGTAGAGGAGGAATAAGTAGACATTTATATCACAGTGGTCCCTAAAGCTATCACCATATTATAATATAGTGGTAATATAATATGTATTATTAATATATATAATTTATAATGATAATATTTATAACATAATATCATTATATTAACAAATCACTATTAGCTTAGCATAATCATGGATGTTCATATTTCTAACTGAATGAACAATTATTAGAGAAAGAATTGAAAATTAATGATTAAAGCAAAAGTTTCAATTATTTGATACATTGACTAGTGTGGAACGTATTATTCAGGCAGTGCTGGAAATAAGACACTCTATCACTGTAAACATGCAAAATATGGTAGAAGTTTTGATTGTATTATACACACATTTGATCAAAACCTAACATTGCAAAGAGTTACTATGTTGAGGTAGCTTTGGGTTTTTGAGAAAAATTAATATGTTTCATGTAAAAATTAAAATTATTTCAACTATTCAATTTATATGTTTTACCCATGAGATATTTAAAGTCAGTCTGATGAATTACTGTGTTTACCCTGGGTAATTAATAGCTTAGTCTTTTCAAATTCAAATTATTTTTAGTATGAGTCCAACATCCAAACCTAGGAATAGTTCTAATAGAAACAATTTATTGTAGTTTAAAAATATTAGCTAAATAACTATTCCAAATATTTTTAAAGCTATTATATTTTATTGTATTTAAATTCATTTAATACTTTTAAAACTTAACAAATGGATTTATATGAGTATGTCAATACTATCTTGAGTGTAGAAAAACTAAAATACTGAAAAGACTAAGTGATATTTTAGATTACACATTTAGTTGGAACTAGAGTCAAAATTGAAGGTGTTCTAACACTCTAGTTACTACCTCTGGCTTCTAGACTGTACTGACAACAAATACCACAAAACTGTTTTGCTTTGAAAACTTAGTAATTATTTATAAATAATTTAATAAGTAGCATTATTAATAACTTCAAGTAAAGAAGGATTGAGTATTCATGAGGTTTTCTGTCAGTTATCATTATACTCTAACAAACTATCCCAAAACATCGTGACCTAAAACAATAGTTTATTATTTCTTATGATTTGGTGTGTTGACTGGGAAGTTCTTTTGCAGGTCTCTTCTGGGCTACATCATATGCCTACATTTTTTTTAAACAAAAGATTTCCCTAGCTGGAAGATACAAAATAGTTTCACTCATAGATCTGACAATTGGTCTACTGCCTGTCAGTTGGAGTATCTTGGTACTCTTCCATATGATACATCAACCGTCTTCCTAGCAAGGTGATCCTGGAGCAGCATTCCAAGAAGGCAGGGAGAGAAGTCACAAAGCTTTAAGACCTGGGAACTGAAATTTACACAGTGTCATTTCTGCTGCATTCTTTTGGGCAAAGCAAGTCACAAGCCAGACTATATCCAGAGTGTTGGGAAATAGATTCTACTGCTTGACGAACGGCAAAGCATTTGTGGCCATATTTAATCTAAGATGTTAGTAAATCCAGTATTCATTTTAAGTGATCTTCTTAAATCGTTAAAATTCTTACTTATTCACATATTTACATTTTACTAGGACAATTCATATTTTCTGTAAATGTATTTTGGATTACTTTTTGTAATTGTTAAATGATTGTGTTCCTCTATAGTTTGGCATGTCATATAAAAGTTTTAGTATTGTTATATTATTTCTATTAGAGCATATAAAATAAAGCATTTAAAATATTAAAACATTCATTTTAATTGTTGTTTACCATAATTATTGCAAATGTATTACTCTTCTTTAGAATGGCACTTATTTTTATGCTGCTTTAGACCAAGGTTGAAAGGTATATTTAAATTTATTTCTATTTTTAATCTAGAATGCAACTAATGAGCTCACTAAACAGTCATCAAATGTGAAGTCTTTGAAATTTGAACTCCTAGCAAAAGAAGAACACATAAAGGAAATGCATGTTAAGTATGGTCTTTGTAGTTCTATCCATTGTATTTGGTGCCACCTAGTGACAGCGAACTCTATTAAATGTGCCCCAAAAAACTGCTAATGTTAATATTTTCCTTCCCTAGTTCATGTTTAAACCTACGTAAGATGAAAGTTTAAGGAATACTACATATAGCATGATTAATGGCAAGCTATTTACTGTTTTTTAATTAGGATAAGGATGAAGTTAAATTTCTCTTATTAAACATTTAATTTCGAATAAATATAAATTAATGACTTCAAGACTATGAAAAACTTTACAATGTGGCAGTTATTTGAGCCCCCCCAAATATATAGATTAATATTTATATTAGATTTAATGCCTAAGCTTATAAAGCTAAGGTGGAAAAAGGAAAGTTTTATTAGTGTTGAAAATAACTGGAGGTTATGAAAATTTGTACCTTTTGTGTTTATTAATAAAAAGATTTTAAATGCTCTATTCCACTGGATGAAAATTATTTTTTTCTGTATCTTTCAAAGCTACACTATTGCTTAGAAATAGTAAATTGTTTAGATAGAATTCTGGTTGTCGCTGATACATTTAAAATATATGTATCTCACTAACACACTTGTAGACCTCATGATACGTGAAGAGCACTTAAAAGTAACACGAATAGATAAAAGTATTAGACAAAAAGGTTGGTTAATTTTTTAACTGAGAATATTTTAAAGTTTATTTATTGATTAAGAGTAAGTCTTGCTTATTTTAACAGGGCTATAGATTAACCCTCTTTGAATCCTGGCTTTCTCACCTATTGTGCCTATGCCTCAATTTAATAATATTAATTCATAAGGTTCTTATGAGGAATAAGTGAGTTAACACATGTAAAGCACTTATAACAGTGACTGGAATGGAGTAAGCATTAGACACATGTTAGCTATGGTCTTTCTCATTTTAACAGTAGTAGCAGTAGCAGCAGCAGTAGCAGTAGTAGTATCTCTCACTGGATTTACCATTTGATACTTAATATTTCATCAACTTATGCTAAACAGATGTGTGGATTTAATCTCAAATTATATTAAATTAGAAGATATTATGCCTAATTTAGTTTCATTACAAGAGTTTACATTTGTTTATTGAAGTATAAGATTTTTTCTTATCATTGTTATGCTTTTGATTATCTTTATATATCACTTTGATTTTTTCACAGCAATGTAAAAATGTAATAGTTCTAAGTTTTCATAAGTGTTACTAATTTTTTTCAGTTCTTACATTTTGTGTTTTAATGCATATATGTAATTCTATAATTACCAAGTCACAATAAATTATAGATTTTACAAGTGCTCAAAATATTGAAAGAACAATATCTTATCCAGTGCAATTCATTTTACTAATTTACAATGTCGTTAATATCACATAGCATTTAAAAACTAACAGTAGGCATAATATCGGATAAAATGTAAGATATCACCACTGTTAAGGTATTTTCTATCACTCTTGATGTTACCTTTTTTTTTTTTCAAGGATGTCTCGAATGGAGAGGGATATAACTATGAAAAGACATTTGATAGAGGACTTGAAATTTCGACAGAAAGTGAATTTGGAAAGTAGTGAGAGTTTTAGTGAAATGTTAGAAAATCTTGATAAAAAGGTATCCATTTTTATGTTCACTGACACTAAAAAAATCACTTCCCATTGTATTTACTCTCTTACCATGACTATTTAATCATAATAAATGTATAGAAAATATTCATAGGCTGTATCTTTACTGTTAAAAAATTAACTATTTTCTCTGAAAGTATATTATTTATTTTAAAATTCAAGTCTCTAAAATCTCATACTTAATATGGCCACACATTCTGTTTCTATTTATAAATATCCCATGAAAAGATTAAAAATCCTCAAATTTCTAGAATACGTAATTAAATTTTTCAGTGTTTCATTTTATTCATAACTATTATTTATGGTAGAAACAAGCTTATATTTCTTTGAGACAGAGTCTCGCTTTGTCGCCTGGCACCAGGCTGGAGTGCAGTGGCGAAATCTCGGTTCACTGCAATCTCCGCCTCCTGGGTTTAAGCAGTTCTCCTGCCTCAGCCTCCCAAGTAGCTGGGACTACAGGCACGTGCCACCACGCCTGCCACCACGCCCAGCTAATTTTTGTGTTTTTTAGTGGAGGTGGGGTTTCACCATGTTGGCCAGGATGGTCTCGATCTCTTTACCTTGTGATCCACCCGCCTCGGCCTCCCAAAGTGCTGAGATTACAGGCATGAGCCACTGCGCCCGGCCACAAGCTTATATTTCTTAGTGAAAACTTGATTACCAATAACTATCAGCAGTTCTTTAAAAATGTACTTTCTTCTTGTATCCCCTTAATGCATTTTACATGGGAAGGGAGTTTACATGCAAAGGGAGTTGTATTTAAAGTAGTTATGTAATGTATGACCCCAAAGTAGAAGGTTTTGTTTTTTTAAAAAAAGGTGCTATTTTCACAACTCATAAAGTAGCCTGTGCTTTGGCATTCACTGAGTGTTATCCACACTGAGAGAACATCTCCTTTACTTCCCTTGTTGAAAATGAAATGTTAGGCCAAATGGATTTAAGAAAGAAACTTTTACATGAGCATGATGAATCTATATGGATTTTCTTTCTCTTCTCCTCCACACACCCACGCAAGTTAAAATCACTTCATATAGGCTTTTTCAATGTTATCCTTCCAATGTTGCTAATTTTTTAACTTCAATAATCATTTCAGATACAGCTTTGGAATCTATATAAATAACATTTTTCTGTTATACTTTGATATATATATATATACATATTATATATCATAAATAATATATATTTCCTATTATTTTATTTTATCTAGAAACGGGTATGTAACACTTATTTTGGAGAATACAATGGAAAGTTATCTATAACTTGGCTTGTTTCAGAATCAAAACAATGGAAGTTTAGGGTAGTAATTCATGGATATGTAGTTAACATTAATATTGTGTTATTGGGTACAAGGATATACATACCAGTATTCATATAGTTTGTGTGCAATTTTGGCTTTTGTTATTGATTTAAGGATTATTACTTTCATACAAAATACGAGTTCTGCAAATGTACTTGAATTTGATAGCATTATGAGAAAATAAATGGAATTAGACTCAGTCACTCATTTACTTTCTGTTGGAACAAATACGGTATATTACTAGAATGCCTTTAACAATAATATTTACCTTTATGCTTTTAATGTAGGTAAAGACATTAACTGAAGAATGTTCCAACAAGAAGGTATCAATTGATTCACTAAAGCAAAGACTTAATGTTGCTGTAAAAGAAAAGTCACAGTATGAGCAGATGTATCAAAAATCTAAAGAGGAGTTAGAAAAAAAGGTATGTTTTTTAAAAGGATATTTTAGCTTAGAGATGGAATATAATGGTGTTTGTTTCATTTATTTCTTATAATCATATTTCTTTTTTTAATTTTATTTTTTATTATACTTTAAGTTCTGTGGTACATGTGCAGAAAGTACAGGTTTGTTACATAGGTATACACATGCAGTGCATTGCTGCACCTATCAACCCATCATCTACATTAGGTATTTCTCCTAATGCTATCCCTCCCCTGGCCCTCCACCCCCCTACAGGCCCCCATCCTCCAACAGATTTCAACTGGTGTGATAGGGTAATGTTCCCCTCCCTGTGTCCATGTGTTCTCATTGTTCACCTCTCACTTATGAGTGAGAGCATGTTTCATTTTTAACATTGTTGTTTTTTTTCCTTCTCAAAACCACAAGCTACTTAAACACTTCAGATAATTGCAAAGAGGATTTGTGTCTTTACATGAAGCACTAAATATTTGTTTAACATTAAAGATCTGTATTCTTCTGTATTAGAGAAAACAGGCATGATTTGTCGATGGTTTTTAATAAATGAAAACTATTATTAATCACTGGTATTTATACAAGTGGATATGAATTTTGTAGGCCCGCCTAAACTTTCAAACTAAATGTTTCTATGTTATATAGAGGATCTTTTGGTCTAAAATAGCTTCTATGACTTTAATTATTTGTAATCTTTAAAAACCATAAACTAATTTTGGTAAGTATATGAGAATATGTGCTTAGGATGTTTTATTGAAAATTAATGAAAATATTCACTAATTTTACCCAAATAATAAATATGTATATAGAGAGAATAATAAAATATTTTCCTTATTTGACATGTATAACTAACTCTTCCAAATATGTTTATAAAATATCTTTTATTTTATGACTGCTGATCTTTTGCAGGATCTCAAGCTTACTCTCCTAGTATCAAGAATAAATGAGACTGAATCTGCAATGGCAGAAATTGAAACAGCAGCATCTAAGCAGCTTCAAGGATTAGCATTGCAGAGTGAACAAGTCCTAGAAGGTGCACAGAAGAAATTGCTGTTAGCCAACGAAAAAGTGAAAGAGTTCACCATATTTGTGAAGGTTTGAATTATCTGTGGTTTACTAACTTGTACTTTACTTCAGGTAGGGTAGGCAGTAGCCTACTTGAGATGATTTGGAGAATAGTTTCTTTTGGCTTTCCTAACACACAAAGCATCTTCTCCTAACCTATTTATCACATTGCTAATAGTTTCTTCATAAAGAATTTGTTTTTATAGTTTAAATTTAAAATTTTCTACCATCTTATTAATATTTCTTTATTAATATCAATTTAGTTATGAAATTATACTAGTCAAGTAGTCTGGACAGTTTTTAAGTTGAAAGAATTAAGCCATTCCCACACCACTCTCCTTTTGAAAATCGTTCAAGCAGGAACAACCAGACACTTGCTCAGGGTTCAGTGATGCTAAGAGACATCTGAAGCTTAGGCCACAAACTATCAAGACATGGAATAGACAGAGGAATGGCAAATGACAAGCAGAACAAAAAGAAGACAAACTTTAGTGTCTGCAGAGATGTACCATCTAGAAATTATCTAAAGCTGAAAAGCCCTAGAAAGCCTTCATTCCTCTAAAGACAGAAGTTAATAACATTTTGTGCCACTATTAAGAGTACTGCACTTATAGGAAATTTCTTACTTTGCTTCTTTGGAAATCATAGATACCTTGAGAGTTTTCTCATTTTAAAAATATCTACAGAATGAATTTGATACAATTATCTTCTTTATCTCTTTTAATGAAGATTTCAACTGGTGTGAAGTCAAGCCAATAATGCTCGCCTCTGAGGATCCTAAATGATTGCAAAGTATTAATTTTAGTAAATGTAATTTACCTTTTCCAGATTCAAAACATTATTTTGAATGCTTGTTGAACAGTTTCACTGTTTTACTTATAATGAACGCTTTCATTAAACATTGTGACTTATACATTGCTGGTGGGAATATAAATTAATTCAGCCACTGTGGAAAGCAGTTTGAAAATTCTCAAAAAAAGTGGAAAACAGAACTACCATTTGACCCAGCAATCCCATTATTGGGTACATAAGCAAAATAATATAAGTCCTTCTACCAGAAAGATACGTGAATTTGTATGTTCATTGCGGCATTGTTGATAATAGCAAAGACATGGCATCAACCTAAATGCTCATCAACAATAGACTGGGCTAAGAAATTGTGATACATGTATATCATGGGATACTACACAGTCATAGAAAAGAATGAGATCAAGTCCTGTGCAGCAACATGAATGGAGCTGGAGGCCATTATCCTAAGTGAACTAACACAGGAGCAGAAAACCAACACTGCATGTTCTCACGTGTAAGTGGAAGCTGAACATTGAATACATATGGACACAAAGAAGGGGACAATAGACATCGGAGCCTACTTGAGGGTGAAGGGTGGGAGGAGGGTGTGAATTGAAAAACTACCTATTGGGTACTACGTTTATTACCTGGGTGATGAAATAATACATACATTAAACCCCTGAAACACAAACTTTATTTATAAAACCAACCTGCACATGTATCCCTGAAACTAAAATAAAAGTTAAATATATATATATATATATATATATAGTCATTATTTTACTTATGATGTAGAACCATTTTTATTATGTTAGCTTCATAAACCTTGGTTTTAGTTTTATATTCAACTTAGCATTTTGTCTGTGCAGCTTTTGGCTAAGATATAAAATATAAAATATGTAATTATGAGATTTATTCAAAATGCTAATCATTGTTTTTCCTGAAATATTTTTTGAATGTGGCAATTTAAAAAAGAAGAATGAATGAGAATCAGAAGTTTTCACAATAGAAAAATGAATTTCATGGCTGTATATCTGATTATCATATGCTTGATGAAGTTTCGTGACTTTGATATATGGAATTTCTCCATACAAATAATTTAGCAAAAATTATCTTTAAGAAACTTTTTATTTATATCCAGTGATATGAATAATATTTAATGTTGAAGTGAGTATCTAAACGCCAGTTATTCAAGGGTAATGTTAGTCTTTCATATTGTTCACCAACAATGATATTGAGTAGATGTCTTAATAGATGAATTCAGGATTGCTGTGGTTTCATGACTTTTTAATTTGAATAATGTTTTAAAGATTATATGATAGGGAAAGATGACAAATATGAACAGACTGTCTTTGGTACTCTTTCAGAATTTTTATTTCAGTTTGGTATTTAGATTACCTATGGAGTCTCCGTCTGTCACCCAGGCTGGAGTGCAGTGGTGCTATCTCGGCTCACTGCAACATCCGCCTCTGGGGTTTAAGCAATTCTCCACCTCAGCCTCCCGAGTAGCTGGGATTATAGGTGCATGCCACCATGCCTGGCTAATTTTTTGTGTTTTTAGTAGAGATGAAGTTTCACCATCTTGGCCAGGCTGGTCTTGAACTCTTGACCTCGTGATCCACCCGCCTCAGCCTCCCAAAGTGTTGGGATTACAGGTGTGAGCTGCCACACCTGTCTCAGAATAATGTTTTTATTGCATTTAAACATAATAAATACTGTGGGGCCCCAAACCTATTGAGTCAAAATCCTGGTTGTAGTGGAGCCCAATAATCTGCATTTTACAAGTTAACTAAATGATTATTATATGTAATAAAGTTTTAGAAGTAATTCCTTACATTGTTTTTAAGAATTGTATTCAAATAACAGCACGTATCAATTTGGCATTTCATAACATCATTTATAACACATGACTTCCAATGGCAATTTGACATTTTCTTTTCTTAACTGTGTTTTAGTGCTAATATATAGTTGCTGTTGGCACCGTGTCTACTGTATAACCTATTTTTCAAAAAAGGAGCCATCAGCGAATTAGTGCCCAAACCATATATTGATGGCAAAGACTGGATATTTGGGTCTTAAGGCATGATTATCTCAAGGCATGATTATCAATCTTTCTCTTCCTTGCACATATGGCTCTAGGTCTAGGCAGAAATGCTTAGGACCCACCATCTGAGGGAGCATATCATCAGTGATTCCCTAAATATGCTTCCTCCCTTTTTAATACTTAAGACCTTCTATAACTGGGTGTTATCCCAATGAAGTCTAATCTTCTTTCACACTACTCTTTCACCCAAAATGCCTTTCTCTCTTTGTTCTCTCTTCAGATTTGATTCTGGGCCGTCCTCTTTCATGAATCTGTCCTTTAACTCTGTAGTTAAGAGGATAGAGCCCAACTCTGCCACTCTCTGACCTCAGAATAGTGACTGAATCCTCTGTGTGTCAGTTTCCCCATATGTAGAATGACTATAATAATAGAACATATGTGAGGTGAGGATTTAAATAAGTTACCATAGCTAAAGATCAGAACAGTTCCTAACTGCTATCTCAGTATCAACTATTATTATCAGCAGTGGTAATAGCAGTAGCAGTATGGCTGTAACTCGTTTCCTGAACATTTGTTATATGTACCACATACATTAACACAATCGTAAATTGTATTTTTCTTTCTGTTTCAAGTAGATTATAGTCAACTTGAGAAAAGGAATATCGTCATTTGTTGTCTTCAGGGTACTGGCACATAACAGGGCTCATTAAATTCTTGAGGAATTAATTTATATCTACTTCAAGAATGGTACCAGACATATAGTCACTGCTCAGATGGAAAACTCTGCGAACAGTGAGGACTGTGCTCATTCTTTAATGAGCGTAGTTAAGGTATGCACATAGTACCTACATGGAATATTATGATCACCAGGACTCATTCTATGCAGAGCTTATTAGGGTATCATGTACACAAAAGTACTTAATAAATATTATTAGTAGTATTAATAGTAATAATGTTTGTTCTGGCCCAGTTGTGGAATCTATGTTCCCTTTAGTCTTTTCATTTATTCATAGGGCGCAACCAGATTATGGAAGAGGTGGAGTGGCCATCTGTTCTAGATCTAGTCTTGAATATGGAATTTGGCCCTGGGGTGAAATCAAGTACTTTGAGCATCTGGGCTGGATATATGTGGCAGAGCTGAGGCTTTGAATTCTCCTAATAACTGAATAAAACACACAAGGGAAATTTCTAGAGGTATTTGCTCAGTTTGACTTAGCCCTGATATGGGCTTGTTAATGTGCCTGTGTGTGAGAGTCATATGCCAAGCTCCATCTTTTCAGTGGTTTTTGTTAGCTGTGAAATAAATACTAGCCAAAACCCAATATTTAGCTGGAAGCATAAATGGCTTCATTATCAATATGAACTTGATTTGGTAAGATTTAAAATTTCTTGCTTCTTAGGGAAAAACATTTGTGGAGCATTAGATTTCATTTTTACACATACAATTGTTAATACTTTGGGACTGTACTCTTACTTAAGGTTTATAAACAGATCATGATACAATTCAACTTGAGTTAACTCTTTTCTCATTACTGAAAAAACGAAATGACAACTGTGTTTAAAGAAACTTTTCATAATAAAATACATTACCTTATTTGGGAAACTTTAAAGTGTGTAAATTATATCTCAAGAAAGCTGTTTAAAAACCTGTTTTTAAAAAATTCATTATTTATCCCCAAAACCATGATGGCAGTAGTGACTCCAGAGTGTTTGGGCCACCAGTTATCACCTTCCTTACAACGTAATCTTACTGAAAAATGTTTAAGCAATCTGTAATGATTCGATGAAACTAAAAATTATATGTAATTAGCTATACAGACAAAGACTCATGATAAAGACTGGAAAACTCAATCTAATAAGACAGAAATGGAATTGCTTACTATATTTTTCAGAAACATTATTGGTGACTGGTTACAATTAATTATAATAATGGAAAAGTAAAGTAAATTTAAGTTGATATGTATATCCAAAAAGCATTCATATTTTGACAATATCCTCAGATATTGGGATAATTTCTAGCTCATGATATCCCAAGAATTGCAAGAAGGCTGACATCAGGTTTTGGAAATTGAGTTAACATTTATTGAATGCTTACTTTGTGCCATACAAAGTTTTTACTTACCTTGATAACAAGTGTTATCTAAGGAATATTATTCAACTGATGTGAATAGAGTGACACTTTTAAAAACTTACAGTGTTTTTAGCAAATGATAATTTAAAGCATTTTTCAAAACTGTTTAGGGGCTTTAGAGTTGCTCAGAGAGTAACTGAGCAGATTCTGAAGTGGTAATAAGAAGGCAATTTTATAACAGTAAGAGGGAAGTAAAGATAAAAGCCAGATGGAAGCAGCACCCAGTGTTGAAAACAGACTGATTTATTTTTTTTAAAAAAAGAGGAAAGTAAAACTGAGACCCAACATGTAAATACAAGGCAAATGTGATCTTATAAAAATAAAAAGTTAGCTTTGATATATGTGTGGAAGCTAAAACATTTCGGTGAACCTAGCACAATGAAAGCTCTGTTATATATCTGAAAGATACACTTTGGAAGGGGAAATGATTGTTCATGCATTCTGAAGTGTATTTCAACCAAACAACATAGTATTTTCTAATAATCAATGCACTGGAATTGAAGGCATGTGGAATATGTCATGTAATAACAGCACTACTCATTATGTAGGCCACCTAGCATTGCTTCTACTTCATTTAGGTACCTCTTTTTATGATACTTATGTGGTACATGAGGGTTGCTCCTGGAATTCCTGTGTTATTCATCCCTATTTAGAAATTCTGTTGGGTTGGTAAGATGTAGGAATGAATATTAAAATAGATCTCAGAAGCTAATTGGAACATATTAGAATCACCTACCCAAATTATTTGTATCTCATTTTAGAATGCTAGTCATACAGCTTAGCACCCAAATTATTATCTTTCTCTCCAACACAATTTTGTTATGACTTTTGGTGACTTCATATCCATGTAAGCCATCAAATACCCTATTGGATATTCCCTTTCTATTCTTCAGCATCCTCGTTTCCAATGATTATTCCCATCATCATACCCCTGATCTATGGTTCTCAACTATGGATCACCACCTACCTTAGGGAGTATTTGGAAATGTATGTGGGTGCTTTGTGTTACACTGACTGGTAGATGCTACTAACATTCAATACCCAGGAGCCAGGGTTGTTAAAAGTTCTGCTTTGGGAAGAAAAGTCTCATACAGTGAAAAACTGTTATTTTTCCCAAATGCCAAATATGTCCTCACTAAGAAACACTACCCTTGGCCTTGTCATTATGGATGACTATGTGAATTCCAAAATCTCCATTTCCAGCATTTTATTCTTTGACCACTGTTTCTTTTTGTGCTCATGGTGCAACAATTTTTGACCTGATTATAACCTCAAATTTACTGGCCTCACTACTTTCTTGCTAATTACTACCACCCTCCTTCCCATTGTGCCCTTGCTTCCCTCCTCATGCAGCATGGATTCTATGTTGTATCATAGTCATTTTTTTGCATATATCCTCAACTTCCTCCTTTGTCCCTTTGTCATATTCCTGTGGAAAAAACTCAAACCTACTTTATTTTGAATCTCTGCCTAGTTCTCACCTGAATCCAAGGAAGTGAATGTGATTAAATAAAAAACATAAACATGCTGATTCATCTTTATTTAAACAAATAACCAAGAACTTCAGGTGGGCTCTCAGCAGTATTGGATAATCCTATTATATAGTTCCCAGTGCATTCAAGCTCCATGTTTCCCAGTCATTCTGCTGCCTTCTCAAACCTTCAGCATCCCCTGCTTAACCACTCAATCTTGGCTTCTTATTTCACCGAGAAAACAGAAGCAACCCACAGATAATTTCATCCTTTTTTCATTACCTTTATTTTTCACATTCCTTCTAAATCTGTGCCCACGTACTGTCGCTTCCCTTATATTATTAGGAATGAACCATCTGCATGCCTGTCTAAAGCTAAAACCTCACTTTGCAAACTGGACTTTATCTCCTCATATTCCCCAGGACTTTTGCCCTGTAATTTTAACCCTACACTTTGTATCACCAATATTCCCTCTATATTGGATCACTTACATTAGCAAACACACACCATTTACCAAAAAAACCTTCACTGGGCTCACTATCTCCTCTAACTGCTGACTCATTTTTCTCCTCTTTCATGTAGCAAAACACCACAAAAGTGATACCTATTCTCTGCCCACTTTCTTATCTTCCATTCTGTTTTGACTCTTCTCCAATTAGGCTTTCAATCTTATTACCCCTCCAAAGTATTTTATTCAAAGTCACCAACAACCTCCATATTGCCCAATCTGTGTTCAGTTCTCAATTCTTGTTTGAACCCTTGGGAGCATTTGAAATTCTTTTTTTGAGTCGGAGTTTCCCTTTTGTTGCCCAGGCTGGAGTGCAATGGTGCGATCTCGGCTCACTGCAAACTCTACCTTCCAGGTTCAAGTGATTCTCCTGCCTCAGCCTCCCAGTAGCTGTGATTACAGGCACCCATCACCATGCCAGCTAATTTTTGTATTTTTAGCACAGACAGGGTTTCGCTATGTAGGCCAGGCTGATCTCAAACTCTTGACCTCAAGTGATCCACCCGCCTCGGCCTCCCAAAGTGCTGGTATTATAGGCGTGAGCCACTGCGCCCAGCCAGTTTTTCTTACCACATCTAGCTGATCTTCTCTGACTTCTTTGCTAGTCCTCATTCTCTTCCTGACAAAACATAAGTGTTGGAATTTCCTAGGGTTCAGTCTTTATACCTTTCCTCTTCATTATCTGTACTCACTTTCTAGACAGTCTCTCCCAACACTGTAATTTAAAATGCCATATTCTCACCTATGACTCCCTAATGTATGCCTGTTTTCATTCTGTCCTTGAAACTATGGATTTTTAAATCTTCCTGCCTAATTGTGATTTTTCACTTGGATGTCTAATAAGCATCTCAAACTTAACATGTACAAAATTGAAAAAAATTATTTTGCTTTTCCTGGCTTTTTTTCTCTATCTCAGAAAAATTTTTTCACCAGTCATCGATGGTTAGGCCCCAAATCTGTCCTCATCTTTGGCTCTTCCCTTTCTCTCACATTGCATTTCAAATACTTCAAATCTTGTCTGCTGTTATTTGAAAATAGACCTAGGATTCTGCTACCTGTCACCACTGCTACTCTCCTCGTTCAGGTTATCATCATTTCTTGCTTGTACCTATGCATTAGTCTCCTCCTTCAGCTCTTGACCCAGAATAGTCTTCACCATCAGTTGGCAGAATGATCCTTTTAAAATGGAAAACATGGCCAAGCACAGTGGCTCACGCCTGTAAATCCCAGCACTTTGGGAGACCGAGGCAGGTAGATCACTTGAGGTCAGGAGTTCGAGACCAGCCTGGCCAACATGGCAAAACCCCCTTCTTTATTAAAAATACAAAAATTACCCAGGTGTGGTGGCAGGTGGCTGTAGTCCCTGCTACTTGAGAGGCTGAGGCAGGAGAATTTCTTGAACCCAGGAGGCGGAGGTTGCAGTGAGCTGAGATCGTGCCACAGCACACCAGCCTGGGTGGCAGAGTGAGACTCCATCTAACATGACTCCTTATTACTCAAGAAAATAGAAAACCTTGTCTCCCTATAAAGGACTTCATGATTAATTTTATTGTTACTTCTGCAACTTCACTTTCTACTACATTTTACCTCACTTATTCCACTTTAGCCTTTCTTTCTGGTTTTCTTGCTGTTTTTTTTTAACACTGTAGGCCCTCTTCTCTCTCAAGGTCTTTGTCTTCTTCTTCCATATATTCAAGTAGTTTATCTTGTCACTTCTTCAGGTCTCTCTGCCCTGTCAACTTTTGAACATATGAAACAATGGAAAACAAAGAAGCTAGTAGAAAACATGTAAGCTGGTTAAATCTAAATCATTGTTCACCTTAATGTTTACAGTATTAGAAATGGGAGTAATGGGTTGGTTGGAAGAGTTAAGTTTCCTTTTTGCTTTGGTGGAACAATATGCAGTATGAGAAACTCTAGATATTGATTCAAAATATAATATTAAATATATATTTGAAATGTTTAAAGATGACCATAGAATAAAAATATTTAATTTGTAAAGAATTTGATGAGAAAAAGGAATAAAGAAAGCTCCATCAATCTGACACAAGCCAGGAAATAAAACAGAAGGGAGGGAGGGAACGAGTAGGGAAAGAAGGAAGGGAGGGGAGAAGAATAAGAAAACTGGTAAATAAAAAAGGTAGGATGTAGCTGTTCCTTAAATACAGACATACCTGATTTTATTGTGTTTGCTCTGTTGCACTTCTCAGATACTGTGTTTTATACGAATTGAAGGTTCGTGGCGGCCCTGTGTCAAGCAAATCTATCAGCTCCATTTTTTTTTCCCAACAGCGTATGCTCACTTTGTGTCTCTGTGTCACATTTTGGTAACCATTGTAATATCTCAAACTTGTTCATTATTATTCTATCTGTTATGGTGGTCTGTGATCAGTAATCTTTAATGTTGTTATTTTAATTATTTTGGGGCTCCATGACCTGAACCCATATTAATTAGGCAGTGAACATAATTGATAAATATTATGTGTGTTCTGACTGTTCTCTCTCAACTGTCTTTTTCCCCATCACATTCCCTCTCCCTGGGCCTCCAGATTTCCTGAGACTCAACAATATTGCAGTTAGGCCAACTAATTAACTATAGTGACCTCCAAGAGTTCAAGTGAAAGGAAGAGTCACATGTCTCTCACGTTGAATCAAAAGCTAGAAATCAGAAGCTAGAAAAACTGAGTGGGGAAGGCAGGTCAAAAGCTGAGGTAGGCTGAAAGTAGGCCTTTTGCACCAAACAGCCAAGTTGTGAATGCAAAGGAAAAGTTACTGAAGGAAATGAAAAATGCTATTTCATGAAAACAAAAATGATAAGAAAGTGAAACAGCCTTATTGCTGATACACAGGAAGTTTTAGTGGTCTGGATAAAAGATTAAACCAGTCACAACAGTTTAAGCTAAAGCTTAATCCAGAGCAAGGCCCTAACTATCTTCAGTTTTACAAAGGATGAGAGAGCTGAGGAAGCAGAAGAACACCTTGAAGCTACCAGAGATATAAGGAAAGAAGCCACCTACATAACATAAGAATACAAGGTAAAGCAGCAAGTGCTGATGTAAAAGCTGTAGCAAGTTATCCAAAAGATCTAGGTAAGATCACTGATGAAAGTGATTACATTAAACAACATATTTTTTTAAAATTATACTTTAAGTTCTGGAAAACGAAGAAACTAGTAAAAAAATCAAACACACGTGCTGTTTGGTTTTCTGTTCTTATGTTAGTTTTCTGAGATTGATGGTTTCCAACTTCTTCCATGTCCCTGAAAAGGACATAAGTGCGTCCTTTTTTATGGCTGCATAGTGTTCCATGGTGTATATGTGCCACATTTTCTTTATCCAGTCTATCACTGATGAGCATTTGGGTTGGTTCCAAGTCTTTGCTATTTGAACAGTGCCACAATAAACATACATGTGCATGTGTCTTTATAGTAGAGTGATTTATAATCCTTTGGGTATATACCCATTAATGGGATTGCTGGTTCAAATGGTATTTCTAGTTCTAGATTCTTGAGGAATCACCACACTGTCTTCCACAATGGTTGAACTAATTGACACTCCCACCAACAGTGTAAAAGTGTTCCTATTTCTCCACATCCTCTCCGTCATCTGTTGTTTCCTGACTTTTTAATGAATGCCATTCTAACTGGCGTGAGATGGTATCTCATTGTGGTTTTGATTTTGCATTTTCCTGATGACCAGTGATGATGAGTATTTTTTCATATGTTTTTTGGCTGCATAAATGTCTTCTTTTGAGAAGTGTCTATTCATATCCTTTGCCCACTTTTTGATGGGTTGTTTTTTTCTTGTAAATTTGTTTAAGTTCTTTGTAGATTCTGTATATTAGCCTTTGGAGATGGATAGATTGCAAAAATTTCCTCCCACTCTGTAGGTTCCCTGTTCACTCTGATGACAGTTTCTTTTGCTGTGCAGAACCTCTTTAGTTTAATTAGATCCCATTTGTCAATTTTGGCTTTTGTTGCTATAGCTTTTGGTGTTTTAGTCATGAAGTCTTTGCCCATGCCTATGTCCTGAATGGTATTACCTAGGTTTTCTTCTAGGGTTTTTATGGTTTTAGGTCTTACGTTTAAGTCTTTAATCTGTCTTGAGTTAATTTTTGTATAAGGTGTAAGTAAAGGATCCAGTTTCAGCTTTCTGCATATGGCTAGCCAGTTTTCCCAACACCATTTATTAAATAAGGAATCCTTTCCCCATTGCTTGTTTTTATCATGTTTGTCAAAGATCAGATGGTTATAGATGTGGCGTGTTATTTCTGAGGCCTCTGTTCTGTTTCATATGTCTATATATCTGTTTTGGTACCAGTACCCTGCTGTTTTGGTTACTGTAGCCTTGTAGTATATTTTGAAGTCAGGTAGTGTGATGCCTCCAGCTTTGTTTTGTTTTGTTTTGTTTTCTTAGGATTGTATTGGCTATGTGGGCTCTTTTTTGGTTCCATATGAAATTTAAAGTAGTTTTTTCCAATTCTGTGAAGAAAGTCAGTGGTAGTTTCATGGGGATAACATTGAATCTGTAAATTACTTTGGGCAGTATGGCCATTTTTATGATATTGATTCTTCTTATCCGTGAGCATGGAATGTTTTTCCATCTGTTTGTGTCCTCTTATTTCCTTGAGCAGTGGTTTGTAGTCCTCCTTGAAGAGGTCCTTCTCATCCCTTGTAAGTTGTATTCCTAGATTTTTTATTTTCTTTGTAGCAATTGTGAATGGGAGTTCACTCATGATTTGGCTCTCTGTTTATCTGTTATTCATGTATAGGAATGCTTGTGATTTTTGCACATTGATTTTGTATCCTGAGACTTTGCTGAAGTTACTTCTCAGCTTAAGGAGATTTTGGGCTGAGATGATGGGGTTTTCTAAATATACAATCATGTTATCTGCAAACAGAGATTATTTGACTTTCTCTACATATTTTCTATGTAAACAAAACAGCTTTCTATTAGAAGAAGATGGCATCTAGGAGAAAGCTAGAAAGGAAAAGTCAGCACCTGGCTTCAAAGCTTCAAAGAACAGACTGACTTTCTTGTTAGGGGTAATGCAGCTGAGAACTTTAAGTTGAAGCCAATGTTCATTTCATATTCCAGAAATCCTAGGGCCCTTAAGAATTATGCTAAATCTACTATGCCTGTGCTCTATAAATGGAATAACAATGCCTAAATGACAACACATCTATTTACAGCATGGTTTACTGAATGCTTTAGGCCCACTGTTGAGACCTACTACTTAGAAAAAAAGATTCCTTTCAAAATATTGCTGCTCATTGACGATGTACCTAGTCACCCAAGAGCTTTGATGGAGATGTACATTAATGCTGTTTTCATGCCTGCTAATATAGTATCCATTCTTCAGTTCATGGTTCAAGGAGTAATTTAAACTTTAAAGTTGAAGAATTTAAAGTCTTATTATTTAAGAAATAAATTTCACAAGCCATAGATTCTGTAGATAGTGATTCCTCTGATGGAGCTGACCAAAGTAAATGGGAATCCTTCTGGAAAGGATTCACCATTCTAGATGCAATTTAAGGACATTCATGATTCATGGGAGGAGGTCAAAATAGCAACATTAGCAGGAGCTTGGATGAAGTTCATCCTAACTTTCATGGATAACTTTGAGGGGTTCAAGATGTTAATGGAGGAAGAAACTGCAGATGTGGTAGAAATGACAAGTGAACTAAAATTGGAAATGGATACCAATATATGACTGAATTGCCGCAATCTCATGGTAAAACCTGAATGGATGAAGAGTTGCCTCTTAGGGATGAGCAAAGAAAGTGGTGTCCTGAGGTGAAATCTACTCCTGGTGAAAATGCTGTGAACATTGTTGAAATGACAACAAAAGATTTAGAATATTCCGTAAACTTAGTTGATAAAGCAGTGGCAAGGTTTGAGAGGATTGACTGCAGTTTTGGAAGAAGTTTTACTGTGGTAAAATGCTACCAAACAGCATCACATGCTATAGAGAAATCTTTCATGAAAGGAAGAATCCATAGATATGGCAAGTTTCATTGTTGTCTTAAAGAAATTGCCATAGCCAGCCCAGCCTTCAGCAATCATCACCCTAATTTGTCAGCAGTTATCAACCTTGAGGCAAGAGTTTCCACTAGAAAAGTTATTACAGTGTGCTGAAGGCTCAGATGATCATTAACATTTTTAGCAATAAAGTATTTTTAATTAAGGTATATACATTTCTCAGACATAATGCTATTGCACACTTATAAACATAACTTTTATATTCACTGAGAAACCAAAAACATTGTATGACTCACTTTATTGTGATATTTACTTTATTGTGGTGGTCTAAAATGGAACCCACAATATGTCTGAAGTGTACCTGTATTTTGGATATTAACCTCTGTCAAATATGTGACTTGCAAATATTTTCTTCCATTTGTAGGTTGTCTTTTCACTGTTGTTTTCTGTTTAGAAGCTTTTTAGTTTGATATAGTCCTACTTATTTATTTTTGATTATGTCAACAAGAAGCAATTCTAGAGCCCAGCCAGCATCCCTGTCTGACTGCAGAGCTCAACCAGTGACCCCACCTGATCTTATCAGTATGGACAGCAGCTCTGCCCAGCTAGAGAGCCTGACAGCAAGTACTGCCTACCTACCCATGGATGTTGTCTGCTGGCCTGTTCAGATCCAAAGGTTGGACTAACTGGTGAACTATTCCTGCTGAAGAAAACCTGTAAAGGCTGGAAGAAGTGGCTGCTTCCTTAAATGTGCAGACACCAGTGCAAGAATACAGGGTTTATGAAGAATCATGGAAACATGACATAATCAAAGGACAATAATAAAGTTCAAATAATTAACCCTAAGTAAATGAATATATAAAAACTGACAACAAATTCAGATTAGTCCTCTTAAAGTTCAGTCAACTATAAGAAAACATGATGGACAGCTAAATGAAATTAGGAAGACAATACATGATTAAACTCAGAGGTTCAACAAAGAAATAAAAACCATACAAAAAAAAAAACACCCCAGAAATCCCAGAGATAAGAATACTATGACTAAACTGAAAAATTCAATAGAGAGCTTCAAAGGCAGACTTGATCAAATATAAGAAAGAATCAGTGAACTCAATGGGAGGTCATTTGAAATTATCCAGTCAGAAAAAAAGAAAAAATGAAATGCATGAAGAAAGCCTACAAGAACTATGGGATGCAATTAAACAATATGTGCGTTATAGGAGTTTTAGAAGGAGGAGAGAGAAAAGACAGAAAGTCTCTTTAAAAAAAAAAATCACTGAAACTTCCCAAATTTGGGGAGAGAAATGGACATGGAGATTCATGAGACACATTATAACTCTCAAAAATTAAAGACAAAGAATTTTGAAAGCAGCCAAAGAGATTTATCACATACAAGGAAGCACCTGTAAAACTATTGGTGGATTTCTCAGTAGAAACTTTGTAGGCCAGGAGGGTGTGGCATGATATATTGAAAGGAAAAAACCCTGCCAACCAAGAATGCCATAGTTAGCAAATCTGTTCTTCATAAATGAAGGAGATAAAGACTTTCCCGAACAAATGAAAGTGAAGGGAATTTATGGTCCTTATAAGGAATGCTGAGGAGACATATTCAAGCTAAAAGGAAAGGTCTCTGATTAGTAAAGCTAAATATAGAGTTAAAATCAGAATCCTCTAATATTGTAATGGTTTTATATAAATCACCCTTAACTCTCATATAAAAGTTTTATTTAAAATATTAAATATAACTGTAATTACAATAATTTTTTGTGAATATACAATATAAAAAATATATAAATTATAACATCAGTAACCTAAAATGTGAGGGAGTTAAAGGTAAAAGTATAGAGATTTTATATGCAATTAAAGCTAAGTAGTTAACCGCTTAAAATAGAAAGTCCTAACATATTTTATGTAGAACTCATGGTGGCCACAAAGGAAATGTATGTAGTAGATCTAGATATACATTAGTTTAACTGAAAGGAATCAAAGCATACCACCACAAAAAGTCATCAGATCACAAGACAAGATAGAAAGAGAGGAATAAAGAGCAAAGAAACTACAAAACAGTAAGAAAGCAATTAACAAGATAGAAATAGGGAGTCCTTCCCTGGTAATAATTTTAAATGTAAATGAATTAAACTCACTAATCAGTAGACAGTAGCTGAATGGATGGATTTAAAAATCCAGTAATTTGCTGCCTATAAGAGACTCAGTTCAGCTTTAAGGACCCACATAGACTAAAAGTAAAGGGGTGGAAAAAGTATTTCATGCAAATGATGGCAGGAAGAGAGCACAAGTGGCTATACTTTTATGAGGTAAACTAGACTTAAGTAAAAAACAGTCACAAGAGACAATGAAGGCCATTATATAATATTAAAGGTGTCAATTCATCAAGAAAATGTCATAATTATAAATAGTTATGCACCAAACTTGGGAGCACTTAAATATATAGAAAAAATACTAACAGAACTGAAAGGAGAAATAAACTGATACAATAACAGTAGGGGACTTTAATACCCTACTCTCAATAATGCATACATTATCCAGAAAATCCATAAGGGCATAGAAGATTTGAACAACACTATAGACCAAATGGACTGAACATATACAGAATATCCCATCCAACAGCAGCAGATTTGTATTCTTCTCAAGCCTGAAGAACATTTGCCAGGATAGATTGTATGCTGGGCCACAAAATATCTCAGCAAATTTAAGAAGATTGAAATCATGTCAAGTATCTTTTTTATTATAATAATATGAAACTAAATATCAATTCAATAACAGGAAAATTGGAAAACTTATAAAACTTATTAATATATGGACACTCTTGATCAACCAGTAGGTCAAAGAAGAAATCAAAATGGAAATTAAAAAATACCTTGAGACAAACAGAAATGGAAACACAACATACCAAAATTTACAAGGTGCAACAAGAGCATTTATAAGAGGAAATAATATAGGTGTAAGCACCTACATTAAGAAAAAATAAGCTTCTCAGATAAACAACCTAACTTTATGACTCAAAGAACTAGAAAAAGAAGAACAAACTAAGGTCAACTTTAGCAGAAAGAAAGAAATAATAAAGATTACACTGGAACTAAATGAAATAGAGACTAGAAGAACAATAGAAAAGATCAGTGAAACTAAGATGAGGTTTTTTGAAAAAATAAATAAAATTGAAAGATGGTTAACTAGACTAACCAAGATAAAAAGGAGAATGGAGCTTCAGTGGTTTATGACATTTCTATACCTGGCTTGCTTCCAAAGAGAAGAGGCAGGGCTTAATGAAGAGTAACACAGACAAGGCCAATCTGCAGAAAGCAGCATTTCTCATAGCAGCCAAGAAAATACATTATTTACTTGTAAAAACAACAGCAAAACAATTCTATAACAAAAATAGCTTGGCTAATGGAATTCACCAGTAAACAACTCCTAAATTTATATGTAATATTTGAACAGTGTAGTAAATAGCCCAAGCCCCTCTGCTACATAACTTTCTATAAACAAATGGTCCAAGAAAAACTCTTCTTTCAAAAATGAGTCTTGAAGAAGGAACCAGCACAGTATCTATACAAATATATTAGAATAAGGATGGAGGAAAGAAATAGGAAAAGTAAAGGCAGGAAAATGCATTTCAGCAGAGATAAGTTGCTACAGAGCAGATGAAAATATTTTACTGTGAATTAAAAATGTTAATGAAATAATTTTCTCTTCAAAGTACCTTTGCAAAATGGAAATAAATGTAAAAAATTAGGGAAAAGATGATGAGACAGTAGGAACAGATAAAAGGATGCTGGCAGATGAAGTAATGGAAGTAAAAGAAAATAAAATTGTCTCAAAAAATGTTTTGATGGTTTCGTGTGTATGTATTAAAGCTGATCAAATTGTACATTTAAATATGTTGAACTTACTACATTTAATTATGCATCCTACAGTAAATAAAAGAAAAACTTACAGATACATATGATAATATGGGTGAATCTTAAAAACGCCATGTTAATTAAAAGAAATCAGACATAAGAAGAAATGAAATAAAATGCACAGGACTTAAGTATTCAGTTTAATAAGATTTTTGATAGTTGTCTGGATATGTGAAATGTACCCGCCACCTCGCTCACAATGCATCTCAACTCCAGAGCTTCCCATAAAGTAGCTTGAAGCCTCTTTTGAAACTGCCATGCAGTTCAGCTTCTCCTTCTGCCCAATCCTGCCTTCCTAAGTTTCCTACAGTTGTTGTTCCTAAGTGCACTCCCCCATAGACATCCTGCACGCTGATCTGCATCTCAGAGTCTTTTCTTCAGAAATGCTACCTGAGACACTCCAAAAAGAAAACCTCAATTATTCTGAAAGGTCAAAATAGCATGGATAATATTCTATTAATTGTGTAAGTAACATCAATATTTATAAATACTATGCATAAATAGTAGAGATAATACAATGAAACTACAATTTATTACAAAACTGGAAAAGGTAAGTCACTACCATGTAGATATTAAATAGAAAAATGCTTTTAAAAGTTCTTGGGTTAAGGAGAAAATCTGAGCACGTTGCAGAATATCCCTAAAATAATAATATTCTGGAATTATTGGAATCCATAGGATAAAGCTGAAATGGTGATCAAAAAAAATTGTAGCCTTATATATTTAATAAAAAAATCAGAATAAACATTCAGCAAATGAATTAAGAAAAACAACCAGAATCTAAAGATTAAAATAGAAATTAAAATGTGTAAAATTAATCAATGAATACAGGATTTTTTGAAAATAAAATGAAAAGCAATAAAATAGATAAACCTTTGACCTACCTACTTAAGAAAAAAGAAAGCACAAAAGCAGAACCATACAAATAAGAAGTGATAAGTGAACGTAATCCTAGACCTAGATGCAGGAAAAAAAAAATCATGACAGACTACTTAATTCTCTTCAAATAAATTTGAAACCCTGAATGAAATGGATAAATTTCTAGGAAAACATAATGCACCAAAACTCACTCCAAAACAGATAGAATATCAAAACTAATTGTCAAAAAGCTGCCTTCGGCTGTAATAAATACGAGGCCAAATACAACTAAGTGACACCACATCAATAAAGAGCAGATAAATTCAATCTCATTGAAACTACTATAGAACATGGAAAAAGAAAGATATATTCCAAACTTTTCTGGAGGATTGCATAAAATAAAAATAAACAAATCTCGTATTAGTACAGAAAATTTAGATAAAATATTAGCAGATAAATTTGGTGGCACACCAAAAAATTGTGCCATAACCAGGTACAATTTATTATAGAATGCAAGGATAACTCAATATTAAGAAAATTACCAGTAATCCTTTAAATAGATTTATGATAGAAAACAATGATAGCCTATATGGATGCTAGAATGGATACTTAAGAAAATGTATTCATTTCTGTAGGAAATAAAATATGCTTACTTCCAGTTACTTTCTTAGTATATTAAAATAGGCTAAATCAAATCAAAAGCTGGTATAGTGTTTTCTAGGAAACAGAAGGACTTCACTAAAATCAGGAACAAGTCAAGTATGTCCATCCATAAGACTATTTAATATCATTCAAGGGGAACTTAATAACCAGGGAAATAAGAAAGGGAAAGTAAATTAGAGGTATAAAGATAAAAGAAAAGGAGATAAAATTATCAGTCTTTACGGTTAGTTGTTTGAATTCCTAGAAACAAGAATCAACTGAAAAACTCCTATATAAAAATAAGAAAATATATGTAAAATAAAATGCCCAGAAATAAACTAGATCTATACAGAGCAAACTTTAAAACGGTCCTTTGAAACACAGATAAAGACCTAAACAAATGGAAAAGAATACCGTATTATTGGATTAGGAAGACACAGCATTCCAAAATGTCAACATGATCCAAATAAAATTTAACATGATGGAAATAAAATTACCAGTAAGATATTTTTAAGGGGCAGAGAATCTACACAAGTTGAATGTGAAATTCATACGGAAAATCAAACAAGCAAAAACACCAAGAAAAATCTGATGAAGAGGGGTAATAAGAGAGAAATAGCCTTAACCAATGTTAAATTTTAAAATACAGCATTATTAGTTAAAATATACTCAAATGTAAAACTTAACTAATAAAAAGAGATGGAACAGAATAGAAAGTTCAGACAGTGACATAAAGATTTATGAAATCACTGGGAGAAAGATGGACTATTTGCCAAGTTGTGACGGGACAACTGAGTATGATTTTATGTAACAATCTTCTAAATGATTACAAATGGATACAAAAATTTTAACTGAAAAATAATAAAAGCAAAACAAAAGTTGTGTGGTTTGAAAGTATTTTCTATATACTTCATTGTGGAGAATGCTTTTTAAAGTAGCCCACTAAATTCAAAAGTGTGAGAAAGGAAAAGATTCATTAATTTAAGTACATACAAAATTAAAAATATTTTTCTTTGACACTACTGTCAAAAGAAAAAGAACAAATTATGAAAAAATTGAAATATATACAATAGGCAAATATGATTTCTCTAATATATAAAAAACTGTAAATCTCTAAAAAAGACCAAAAAATGACAAAGAAAATGTAATTTCTTAAGGCTGATGCTCAACTTTGTTTATAGTGAGAGAAATGAAACTTTAAAATACAGTGAATAAACAAACTACTCTGAAATAACAGTGGTATTTTGCTAATCACGTGGAGAAACAGATACTTTCATTCATTCTTTGTGAAGATACATATTAGTACTATCTCGGATGGAGAACAGGGGTAGAATTAAGTAACAGCTGTCGAAATTATGCACACCCTTTGGTCCAGCACTTTCAATTCTAGCCATATATCCTAGAGATGCAAAATTAATATCTGAGTGCCATTATTTATTGTAACACTGCTTATGCTAGCAAAAGATTAGAAACAGCCCAAACATGTAACTAACCTGTTCTCATTATCACAAAGCCATGAACTGAGGCACTCTGTCCAACCAGATTAAGGAGCAACTCTTTGTTACCCACACGTAGGTGTGGTATGGGCTAGCATTTACTGATTTCTAAAAGGGGCAACTTTAAGGCTTGTGAAGCAATCCTTGATTTTGTAATAATTTTTCTTCAACCATTTATTGTTGTCTTGCCCACAGATAACTTACCACACATAATTGAACTTTGACCCCATTTGTCTTTCTCAACTTCTTCTAAAGCATTTCTAATCTAGTATCGATAAAATAGAAACAGTTGTTTCTTCAGTAATCTTTCATTGGTTTATGTAACAATTAAATGAATTATGCAGCTAACCTGTTACAAATAATATATGCACATTGAGGAGTAAGTAGAACCTGACTCTTGGTGTTAGGTCAACTAGTGGAAGTAGTTGTGCTTTGGCATGATTAAAAATAGCCTGCCTGCTGTAAGCATTCACCAAGTAACATATCATTGGTGTATCTGAAAGAGGGATGGGGGGGTTTTGTTTAATCCAGCAAGTTGGTTAACTATTTATTGAAGAGAATTTTTATTGCACACTGACAATAAGTAAAGAGCAATCCACTGTATTCCAAAATAATTAAAATCAGAGTAATCCTCGTAAAAAAATGATTTGTTAGTATCTTCACATTTTTATGTTATTATTGCTTTGTCTTTATTATGACTTCCATATAAGCTCAATTTCTTTCCAATATGTTACAGGCTTTGGCCAAAGAGTTACAAAATGATGTCCATGTGGTAAGGCGACAAATAAGAGAGCTTAAAAAAATGAAGAAAAACAGGGACATCTGTAAAACTTCAACCCATAAAGCTCAGACCTTGGCAGCTTCTATCCTGAACATTTCACGGTCAGATCTAGAGGAAATATTAGACACAGAAGATGAAGTGGTAAGATCAGTTAAGTATTTATTAGTAAAGGGTTTATTACACATTGGACTTAAGTACATGTTTTTGTTTTATATCTTAGAATTTCATCTTTAAGATAGTATTAATGAAGGTAAGATTGTTAAAGTGCCAATGAAAGATATATGTTAAGTATTAACCAACTCAAAAAAGCCTTTAAAGAAATTTAACTGTGTAATATTGAAATAAACTAGTACTCAGAACCTTGTGAATTACTTGTTATTAAATCCAATTATTCTTTCCTATCTCCTCCATTTTCTTTAACTTACTTAATCATATTATATATTGTGTAAGCCAGTATACTTAATTAAGCTAGCTTGAATGGATTTAGTTAAGCTGAGTCTTCACTGATTTGAAGTTTTTTTCTCCTTGTGAGATTTTTTTAAAAGTGCAAAATCTATTGCTTTCGTAGCTAAATTTAAAATTATTATTCATCAGTATACCTTTTGAAAATATATTGTTGAAAAATATTTCTTAAAATTGGGCAAAATACTTCTGAGTGAATTTATATGCATATAGGTATAGTCTTAAATAGCCTTTCAGTACCTCCTGGGAAAAACCCTGCATTTTTCACATAGTCACTACCTCATAAACAGCAGAATCTCATCCCACGCAGTCTTTTGTGAAACATGTGTGGGATGTCATTCCTACCCTACTATACCTCTGAGCTTTAATTCATGCATATTAGATTTTTATCATTTGGAATGGTAAAAGATGATGGCAGCAGCTTCTCAACAAATATTTGTTCAATAATAGACTTGGATGTTTGTATGAGATCATCTTCTAGCCCCCTCTTCAGCTTTTGAAAGATCTCTGGAATAGAGCAAATCTACAATATGCAAAGATTTTTGAACTGCCAAGAATCGTTAGAAAATAGTTCAAAGGAATCCTACAGGTATTATTTTCATCCCATGGGTGACTTACCAGTTTCTGTTTTCAGCAGCTATGCCAAAATGTCTATTACTTTTTATCAAATTCTAAACTTTGAAGTATAAGAACAATATCACATATAATATCAAATGTAAGACACATGGAATAATATTACTTTTGGCAAGGGTGTTAACTAAGCCTTATTATAGGCATTTAATTAAAGTATGTTGATTGATGAGAAACCTAACAAAAAACTAAGAGTAAGGCCTCTGCTGTTGACTAGGAATTTTAAAACACTCAGATTTAGCATAGTCCCTCATATGAGTATGTCTGTATGCATGTATGTGTTTACACATGGACACATGTACTTATACTAACACATGTACATAATTCTGGAACACAGAGCCACCTTTTTTTTTTTTTTTTGAGACCAAGAAGTCTCTAAAGTGAGGCACTCTCAGGGCTAAGAAATTAGAGAAAAACACCCTCTTTGAGTGAGTAAATTAGAAAAGTTGTCCTCTTTGAGTATATGAGTTAGAAAAGGATCTCTCTTGATAGCCCCAAAGACTAGATGGTGCATGTCTGTGAAGAAATGGCACCTCTGCCTCTGGGCAGGTAGAGTCTGAAGACAGCACTGTAACATGCATTTCAAACAATCTTAAATCAAGTCCCTCCTGGAAGAAAAAGAGATATAAACACACTGTTCTGAGAGGGATAGGTATATTTTGATATATTTACTAGATTTCTTTATAGACCAGAGCTTATTTAGACTGATCGTGACATCTAGAGGTCCAAGGATTTACCCAAGCAGAGCCCAGGTCACTTATGTTCCTTATGCTATATTGAACTATAGTAAATTCACATCAAAACTGTGATAGCCCATCTGAAGTGCCTAGCATGATGCCTACCATACAGTAAATTTCAATAAATAGTTTCTCATGCCCTTCCTTTCTTGGAAAGTCTGTTTTTTTTTTTTTGTAAACTGAATTACAATTTCAAGTGAATCATCAACTGTACATGTGAATACATTTCAATTCCAGAAATATTCTATCATGATAATTGATTGGTTGAAAATACTTCATGATTTACAGCACTTTAAGTTGGTATGTCCCTTGCCTATCAGTAGATTATTGGATAGTTTGAATCAGCAAGTATTTAGATATACCAGAGTCCTGCCATGTTTTATTCTGTTTGTACTGATAACAATTACCGCTTAGTTATCTGTTGACAAGTCAGATTTTGGAATATTAGATTTTGTGTTATCTCACGAGGGTCACCTATAAATGATTCTTTTATATAACTCTGTCTTATTTTTCACTTTAATTGCTTTGACTCCCATACTTTGAGCTCCACCGTGAAGGTAAAAATTAAATATTTCTGAATTACTGTGAAATATATAAATATAACCTTATCTTCCATAGTATGTATTTATAAATTAAATTTTAAAGAGCATGAATTTAAATATTTCTAATTGAAGATGACAGACTGTTCTTTGTTGAATCTAATTCTACTGATATTACTCCAGACTTAGTATCTAATAATATGATCAATTTCATATAAATTCTGTTAACACCAGCGTTTTTATTTTCTTTCTTTAGGAAATTGAAAAAACAAAAATTGATGCTGAAAATGACAAGGAATGGATGTTGTACATTCAGAAACTTCTTGAAGGACAGGTATTTCATTTTACTGTTTCATATATTAAACTTCCAAATAAGAATTCCAAGCCTTACATTTTCACCAGATGTCTAACTTTTTGTAAACACTTCCCTATTATTTACTTCCGTTAGGTAAAGAAGTATTCCAGTAGGTAAAAAGGAAAGTTAACCCTCTATTTGTACTTTTGGACTTAACAAATGAAATAAATGCCTTGGGATAGAGCCAACATGGGTCTTAGCAAATGCATTAATTAAATTATTGAGTCAACCTCTGTGCTTGCTAGACTGAAAAGGATCCATTCTCTCAGACCTCTTAGGAAAAGAGATTCTTTATTATGTGTCTTTAAAGTTAGTAGTTGATATGGACACCTGAGGAGTTCATGGGTTTCAGTGACCTTTTACTATGGACCTGTTTCCAGTCAATTCATGTTTTCCTCACAGCCAGACAGCTGTTTATTACTGTGTCTTCCCGCATTCTCTACAATATTTTCTACTGAGACCTCGAGCAGCTTGTTAGTGGGAAGTAAATATTGATTTGGCATCCTGTCAATGCAGAAAGAATGAAAAAATTTCCACCAGAGGCCCCTCAAACATTTTCCTATCGACATTTTCTGGGCCGAGTGGAAAGCTGCATAGAGGATGACAAGGCCAAGACGAGTTGAAATCCCTTAGGGGTCTATTGAGACTGCTGCTGTGACCTGTGTGATACTTTTTCTTCCCTTTCAAGTATTTTTTTAATACACATATAGTCTGTGGGGATGCGCCCCTCTTGTAAGTGATCAAGGGCAGTTTATTGGCAGGTGAGAGCCCTGCTTTTCTAGTCGTAGCCAGCTTTTGTTTTGACATCACTGACAGCATGTAATGTATTCTAAAACTTTTTCATTATAGTTCTTTTGGCTCAACCTAATTGTTTATTTTTTAAATGGACTAGAATAAATAAAAGCCAAAACATATTTGTCAAAATACCTCCAAAATTGTCCTGCGATTTTTGGAAAGTCATTGTAAATGTTTCTGTGTAAAGGTTAAAATAGAAACTGATATTAAATGCAATTATTTTAAATTTATATTAACAAGTATTAGTTGCTGTGCTTTTGGTAAAGTCAAGAATAAGTAAATAGCAAATAAACTATTTATATTAGTATCATTGTGATATATTTTTGAAACATTGTGTAGAATGACTTTAATAACAATAGAAGGTTGCTTAAAGTTGTTTAAGTGTAGATGTGTAGGTGCTAGACAAAGCCTTTTACACTGACTACTTGCTTTTCAGAACAGAGTCCGTTTCTTAATCATGTGGTATTCCCAGAACCTAGCTCAGTGGCTGGTGCATCAATGAGTTTAGTGACTGTAATGAGGTTTTTTTTTCAACTTGAAAATGAAAAAAATGAACTTTTTAAGGAATGTTTTAAATGTTCGCTTTGTAAATAAGGCGTGTATTTATTTGAATTAGAAATTTTATCATCAATTATGACTATAAAAATAATAAATCCATATGTGTAAAGCTTTGTTAAATTTTACAAAAGCTGTACTGACACTGGACCTGGGTTTTTTTGGTGAACACATGGAGAGGTACATACACACATTCTACATTATCTGAATATATGCTTAGTCTGTCCAGTAAGTGTAAAAAAATCCTGTTGAAAATGGCATCAGACTGCTTAATACTGCAGGTTGATATAGTACCTTTTTGTGCCACTGAGCCTGGATTCTGGAATATAATTGCCAGGCAGTATTGATTTAATTGCCCAGGTTTATTTGTGGACTCCTAATTATTGACTGGAGGTAAATTTAATGGAGCAGCCTTTATGAACACTGGGAAACCGCTGCTGTTGCTGTTATACATAATGAACTGCATCATGTGCCTTTAGATCATTTTTCAAGCTAATTTTATTCCACTGTGACAGTATGATAACATTTAAAAAGTCAAAGACTTTTTATTTTTATTACTGACATAGGTGGTTTTGCTGTCTTTGAATTTTGTGAGAGAAAAAATAGGTACTTCATTGGTTGCACTTGAATGTCACTTTATAATTACACCCAAGAGAAAAATCTATAAAATAGAAAACATCTTTTTTTTTAGCCTATTTTTCTTCCCTCTCAATCCGAGCAATTTATTTGTCCTGAATTTTAGAAAAGGTTTTCTTTGCCCACCAGTTTTTTTTAAGAGTCTGAGTTACATTCACAGGATTGTGTAGGCAAAAGTGTAAATATGTTCATTCATACATTTTGTTTAGTTTATGGCTTATAGCTCCTTGGATATGAGCTTACATGATCTTTACGAGGTGGAATAACAAGACATTTTCTTAAAAAAGTACTAATTAGTCCAATATTAATGTTTTATTATTCAAATATTTTGATAAAATTATTGGAAAACTTATCTTTTATGTCCTCTTTGTGTATTAGGTGCTGTATGTGCTCAAATCCTGAGATTATCAGGGTGAATCTGGCCCTGTGATTTTGTCTTTTGTTTGATTGCGCCACAGAATTGCTTTCTGTTAAAAAATATATTTTTTTCTGCTGTTGATTGATAGAATGTCATATTGATAAAATATTCACCACAAAATAAAAAGCTGTTCTTCCATGTAGCAATGTGGAACTGATAATAATATAATACCTACTGCTACTGTTAGCCAGAAGTAGATGAGAACTAAAGATCTAAAATTTTAACTTATATATATTTGATACTGAACAAAATATATATCATTATTTCAAGTAGGTGTTATGCTGTTGGTAATTTTTGATATTTGACATTTATCTATGCCTTACCTTTGTCCCCATAGATTTCTAGTAATAAGAAGAACACTGAAAAACTCTTACTGAGTCTACTTTTATCTTTCTATGGCATAGCTGCCTTTAATGTCTTTGAACATTTTTATTTGTATAAATTTCTCTTTTCACAGTAATATATTTTTTAAAACTTATCATTTATGGCAGAGACAAGCAAGCAAATTAATAATTAAAATAGGAATGGAGAAACTACCAAAATTAGTTTTTCTGTAGTTTAGGAAATGGGAGAAAAATAGGAATAGGAAAAGTAGACTGAGACCAAATTATAAAAGCTTTTGAGCAGGGTAGGAATGTAATCAGAGTTGTGCTTTAGGAAAATGCATTAGAGCAGCATGTAGGATGGTTGGAGAGAGGAGACTGGGAGCAGAAAGGTGTTCTAGGTGAGGGCCAATGAGAGTCTGGATGTGGCCTGGCCATAGAAATAGAAAGGCTGGAGACAGGGGTGATCTACATTATAATGAGTGGATAGATATCAGTAATAAGATTAGATGAAGGGGGTCTGGGCAGGAACCAAAAGATGGGTGAGATTAATATACTACAGGAGGAGAGAAAGATAATGATACCTTTAGAGGTTTAGAGAACAAAAGAGGTAAAGCAGTTTTAGTTAAACGAAATAAATAAAGCCAGGCATAAAATGTTATATATTGTATGACTCCATTCACACAAAATGTAAAAATAGGCAAATCTATCGACAGTAGATTTGTGGTTGCCAGAGGCTGGGGGGGTTACAGTGAGTGGCTGCTTACGGATATAGTTTCTTTGAGGATGATGAAAATGCTCTGGAATTACTAGTGATAGCGACACAATCTTGTGAGTACTAAAAACCAATGATTTATACACTTTAAAATGGTGAGTTTTGCTATGTGAATTATATCTCCACTTAAACTTGATAATGGGACATATTATAAAAAGAAAAAAGAATACATTTAAAAGTAAGTTTAATAAATTACTTATTTCACATATGCTTTCCCCCACCGTTAGCAGATATTTCTTTAAATGCATTTGAACTTGAATTCTGTTTACAGGCTGTAAGTATGAGCAAATGATATAAATTACTTTATTTCAAGCTCGGTAGTTTCCTTTAAGTTGATACAGAAGGAGATGTCCCACCTTTATACTTTAATTGATCTTATCTGCTCACATATCCAAACAAGCAGTCAGTTTTTTAAACTTTGCCCATTAAAAAACATTTTTTTATCTGTTCTGCCCATTCTGGTTCCCCAAATTGAAATTATAATGAAGGTCAGTTTTAGGTCTTAATAATACCTAAAAGAGTTCTTTGTACTTGTGACTTTATAAAGGCAGTGAAGGTAATTAGTGGAAGTTAAACTGAGCCTATGCTCTGGAATTCATTTAAAAAAACATACCTGAGTACCTTCTACATGCCAGATGTTATTTCAGGTTTGGAGAATGTGGCAGTGAACAAAAGAGATAAAAATGCACTACTCTTATAGAGTTTATGCTTCTGGGGTTGGAGGACAATAAATAGTTAAAATGTATAAACTATGAAATTTACTAGGCCGTTAACGAGAATTATGGATATATTAAAATACGTATATGTATATGAAACAAATAATACACAGTTATAACCAGAGTGTGGGTCTTTGCTAAGATTTCTGTAAAAACTCTTAGACATGAATGGCTAGAAAATGTGTTCTTGATTTTGTGGTATGTTGCTTTATTCTTTGTTATTTGCTAACCCTTTTTTAGGTTTCATTTTGTCCATTTTAGTCCACTTTGTATAGATCATTTTCTTCTATTGGAACTGCATCAAAAATTCTATCTTTTTGCTTTCACTTTTCGAGAATTTAAAGTGCAGACTTTGATCGGTGGCTTTTCTTTACCTTTAAATATCCTTGTTCCTATTAGTTGCATCAGAACTTGCAAATGCTGAAATTTAAAATGACTAACTCTCCCCAGTGTCCTCTCTGCAAAATGTGCTTACCTTCTATAGAATGCCTTGCAGTGTGGCAGTGGGAAGGGTTTTATAAATCTCCCTGGCTTTTGCAAATAGAATATACTACTAGCCTGAAGGTTAACTGAAAGTTTCCCCTTGCAACTCTGAAGACGTTTACTCCGTGGTTATTTCCTATGTTGCACTTATAGCAAATGCATTCACAAACTGACATACTCACACACTCACTCTGTGTCATCCATATAAGCCTACACACTAAGTAACCCACACAGAACTATTCCTCACATTTAGATGAAGTAGCAAGAGTTTAAAATTCTCCACTCACAGCTTTGCTGTTTTTTTTTTTTAATTTAACAATGTAAGCCTACTTTTGTATCACCAGAATGTGATTAAAGTTAAAGGGACCCTTTTAATAAAATAACTAAAGTTAATTTGAATCTACAAAGAAACTCCTTTTTCTTTTTTTCATTTTATTGTTTTCTTCATGTAGTTTTATCTCCTGTAGTATATATTCTTGTGCTGTAAGAAAACAAAGAAGTTTATAACTAGTATTCTAAAATTAAGTCTCAACCAAATATAAAAAGATTTCTCCCTGGAAGTTCTTTATTAACAGCTAATTCATTTGCTATATATAGTTGAAGTTAGTAATACTATTTATTCAACAAACTTTTATTGAGTGCTGATAGTATGTAAAAGTGCTAGTCAGCATGGGAAACAAATGGGACAGTTCAAGTCTTTAAAAGGCTTAAACTCTAAAGTAGGGAATTACTAAGTGTGAGTGAGGATGGGGAGAAAATTGTGCACTTGTAGGTTGCTAATGGTAATGTAAAAGGGTGCCTTTATTGTGGAAAACGCTATGGCGGTTCCTCTACACATTAAGCATAGAGTTACCATATTATCCAGTAAGTCTGCTTTTGGGTGTATCTCCAAAAGAATTGAAAGCAGGAACTCAAACATATTTGTATACCAATGCTCATAACAGTGTTGTTCACAATAGCCAAAAAATGGAAATGATCCAGATACTCATTGATGAATGAATGGTTAAACAAAATGTGGTTTGTGCATACAATTTATTGTTCAGCCTTAAAAAGGCATGATGTACCAATACATGCTACAATATGGATGAACCCTGAAGACATTATGCTAAGTGAAATAAGTCAGACACAAAAGGACAAATACTCTGATTCCACTTATTTGAGGTACCTAGATTAATCAAGTTCACAGAGACAGAAAGTAGAATGATGGTTGTCAAGGGCTGGTGGAACGAAGGGAATAGGGAGTTATTGTTTAATATATGTGGAATTTCAGTTTGGAAAGATGAAAAATTTCTGGAGATAGAGGTGGTGATGGTTAGACAACAACAGGAATGTTATTAATGCCACTGAGTAAGTGACTTAAAATGATTAAATGATAAAATATTTATCATGTCTGTAACATAAGGCAATTTTTAAAGAAATCTAAAGTAGGATTTATAGTCAGTATATGTGGGGACACAGGTAATATTCATTTCCATTATGATTTAATTGGTTTAAGTTACAGAGGGTAACTTTATTTATTTCCAAAACATTAGGAAGCTGTTATTAATATAAGAGGCAAATTAGTGTAGTCAAATGTAGTATAGGACAGCTCTGCCTTCTGGATAGACAGATTCCTTGAGAGCACAGTGAGTAATCTTTTATCTCCTATGCGTTGCTACGGGAAAACAAAAAGTCAGTAAATTGTGCCCTAAAAATATGGATTACCCAGAGGACCAGTAAAATCACTCCTATTCTTGCACCTTGAAAAGCCCATTCTGTGTCACCCCATTCTGTTTTTTGTAACTTTCAAGGGATATTAGCAAGAACATCTAGATTTAGAACAAGATTTTTCCATGGCTGGAGAAAATAGAGAACGATACATGAAGCACAATGAGTGATAAAATCAAAACCTCATGCTTAAAATGTTTGCATTATGAAATATCTAAGCCAACCACTCTTCCAGAGCATAAGCTCTGCCTTGTGGAATAACAGGAAAGTCAGTAACTGCTGGAGAAATCCATGCTTAGCATCACGTGCCTGAGATTCATTCCGTTTCTCCTTATATTGACCAGAACTCTCTCCACACAGTAAACTTACAATGGCTTATAGTCAGAAGACCCGGGGTTGTGTGCTATCTCACGCTAGCATATGAAGCAGTTAGCTCAAGGCAAGTAACTAAAGCCTCTTTAACTCAATATAAGATAGAAAAATACCACCTGACAGACTTGGAATGATAAAAGAATGCATGCCAAAATGCATTCTCCCTTGTAAGAGTGTTTTGTCACCCTTAAAAATGTTAGTAACAGTTTGAGGCCTATGGAAAATAGCTAAAACTTAGTATGCTAGTGATTTCTTATGTTGTAATGATTTTTAATTTATTTTAAAAGCATATCTTTTTGCCAGATTTGCTCCTAGTCTCCCAGAGGATGCCTAGCCCCTTGCCTACTATATAGTAAATACAGTCATGTACATTTTGGCCAGTGACAGACTGTACTAGACAAGGGGTGGTCTGGTAAGATTATAATGAAGCTGAAAAATTCTTTTTTTTTAACCTTTTATTTTAGGTTCAGGAGTACATGTGCAGGTTGTTATATAGGTAAACTAATATCATGGGGGTTTGCGCTAAAGATTATTTCATCACCCAGGTACTAAGCCTAGTACTCAATAGTTATTTTTTCTGATCCTCTCCCTCCTCCCACCCTCTACCCTCCAATAGGCCCCAGGGTCTGTTGTTCCCCTCTAGGTATCCATGTGTTCTCATCATTTAGCTCCAACTTATAAGTGATAATATGCAGTATTTGGTTTTCTGTTCCTGTGTTAGTTTGCTAAGGATATAATGGAGCTGAAAAATTCTTATCACCAAGTGACATGGTAACCATCCTAAGGTTGTAGCACAACACATTACTCTTATTTATAGTGATACTGGTGTAAACAAACCTGCTTTGCCGCCACTCATAGAAAAGTAAAGCATATACAATCATGTACTGCACATAATACTTGATAATGATAATAAATGTCTTTGTTACTAGTTTATGTATTTACTATGCCATATTCTTTTTTTTGTCACTGAGTCTCACTCTGTCTCCCAGGCTGGAGTGCAGTGGTGCAGTCTTGGCTTACTGAAACCTCCGCCTGCAAGGCTCAAACAATTCTCCTGCCTCAGCCTCCTGAGTAGCTGGGACTACAGGCGCACACCACCATGCCCAGCTAATTTTTTTTTATTAATTTTTGCACAGATTGGGTTTCTCCCTGTTGCCCAGGCTGGTCTCCAACTCCTGAGCTCAGGTGATCTGCCTGTCTTGGCCTTCAAAAGTGCTGGGATTACAGGTGTGAGCCACTGCACCCAGCCTACTATGCCATGCATTTTGTCATTGTTTTAGAGTATGCTCTTCTATTTATTTTTTTTAAGTTAACTGTAAAAGAGCCTAAGGCAGGTCTTCCAGGAGGTATTACAGAAGAAGGCATTGTTAACAGAGGAGGTGACAGCTCCATGTGAGTTATTGCCCTTGAAGACCTTCCAATGGGACAAGATGTAGAGGTGGAAGACAGTGATAGTGATGACCCTGACCCTATGCAGGCCCAGGCTAATATGTATATTTTGTGTCTGAGTTTTTAATTAAAATGTTAAAAAATTAAAAATAGAAAAAACTTACAGAATAAGGATATAAAAATATTTTTTACAGCTGTACAGTATGTTTGTGTTTTAAGCTAGGTGTTCTTACAAAAGAGTCAAAAATTAAAGTTTACAAAGTAAAGTTACAGTAAGCTAAGATTAATTTATTACTAAAGAAAGAAAAAGGTTTTTTAAAATACATTTAGTGTAGCCTAAGTATACAGTGTTTATAATATCTACCGTAGTGTACAGTAATGTCCTAGGCCTTCACGTTTAATCACCACTCACTCACTGACTTGCCCAGAGCAACTTTCATTCCCACAGGCTCCATTTGTGGTGAGTGGCCTATTCAGGGGTACCATTTCAAAAAATCTTTTATATCATATTTTTAGTCTACCTTTCCTACATTTAGATATACAAATTACATTTGCCTACAGTATTAAGTGCAGTAACATGCAGTAACAGGTTTATAGCCTAGGAGCAATAAGCATAGAATATTGCCTAGGTGTGTAGCAGGCTGTACCATCTAGGTTTGTACAATGATAAAATCGCCTAACAATGTATTTCTCAAAGTGCATCCCTATTGCTAAGTGATATATAACTGTATTTGTTGAGTGCTTTCAATGAGGAGGTAGAAATCACTATCCACATGCATCCAGATTCTGGGGTGATATATTTAAATCAACATTCAGTGACACAGTGATAAACAAAAGACCGAATAATTCAGTTCTCTTTTGGATCTTTCCCAATCCCTTCTTTTTTCCTACCTGTACAGTTAAGTGTTCTCTTAGTCATTTCAGGCTGCTATCACAGAACACCATAGACTGGGTGGCTTAAGCAAGAAACATTTATTTTTCACAGTTTTGGGGTCTGGAAAGTCCAAGTTCAGGAATTGGCCATAGGAGCATTCTTCCTGTTCTGTAGATCATGGTCTTCTCATTGTATTCTCACATAGCAGAGAGAGCAAGCTCTCCTATCTTTTTTTATAAGGGCACTAATCCCATTCAGGTGGCTTCTATCCTCATGACCTAATTACCTCCCAAAACCCTTACCTCTTAATACCGTCACTGTGGGGTTTAAGATTTTAACATACAAATTTTGAGGGAACACAAGCATTTCATTAATAACAAGAGTCTACCGGCTAAATACTTTTTATGTCAGTTAAGCTTTCTTTTCCGGAACTCAGAGTTTGTATCCATGTGATAAACACTGGTATTCATACCTAGTCCTATTGAGCCCCCAGATTATTTCTTTAATGTCTACATGAAAAGGGACTCCTTGTTACAGTGGACTGTAGACTCTTAAAGCATTCTCTCTAGCATGCATATCTCACCTAGTCATGAAGGAGCATACAAGGAATGGACATATCCCCCTAAAGTATATATACTACACAGTTCCTGGAATTTAAGAAGAAAGTGAGTCATGTTAGGATAGTCTGAATACCAGTATTAAGATGTATTTGTCATTGTGTGTGCTGGCTTTGTGAGAAGACAACTAGGATTCCAAAAAGGTCTTGCAGGTGGTTGGAGAAGGTGGGATAAAGTAGTAATGTGTCAGGCTCTGTGTAAGACCAGTGTTCAAAAAGTTCATGGGGTCCATACTGATGTCCAGGGGAGTTTAGGGAATTCCATTCCTTTTTGTGCTGGTATCATTGCCCAAAGTGTTGTCTTAAAGGTGAGGGCACAGCAGTAGTCTGATCTATGAGAATACTGGTCTTCGGTTAGGGAAAAGTGACTTGATAGGAGTGGAAAATGAGGGAAGGGAGAAACTCCCAGCTGCTGAGGAACCAGTGACAAGAGGTTAGCCCTATCTAGGTGAGTTTTGGGGATGAGAATTATAGTGTCACTCAGGAACCAGACAAGAAGCCTAATCACAGCCTAGAGGTGCTTCTGGGTTTGAAGGGAAGTCTACAACTAACTTAAATTTCTCCATTTCTCTTCTATCTTATATAACTTACCGTGGCCCTAAAGAACTTGCTGGCAGTTCATTTTACTAAATCCTGAAGTATCTTACCAAGTGTCTCTGCAACCCCAAGGACTTTATAAATAGAATAGATCACCTATTTGCTTTAAGTGTTATGGAAGCACTCCTTGAGGCAAAAGAACAAATAAAACAATTAACTATTTCAACTCTTTATTCGTCATTCTGTCTTATAACTTCTAGAGTAAGGTTCAAAATTAAAGAGAAAACAAAGTACAGCCTTCAACAGAGTTATGAAAGCAGCAGGCACAGCCTTCTCTGTGTCCATTTTTAGCATAACTCCAAGAGTTTTTATATCTACAAGGATATGCAGCAGAAGTAGAAACATTTTGGAGACATAACTCAAAATTTAGTGCCAAATTTAAATTACAAATAAATTGTTCCTTCTAATCACATTCTTGATTGTTTTAACAAGTTCAGTCTTTACAAGATAATAGAGTGGATGCTGACCACTCAGATATGTGTGTGTGCTTGTATGTATGTAAATAAATGCGTATACCCAATGTTGAACCTTTAATTTTAAAATAAACTACATTATCCTTTCGTATTAAAGTCTCAAAGTCTCATTAGTTCAGATCATTTTTTAAGAGCAGATATAATTTATAAAATTGTATATTCTTCACTTTCGATATGACTCTAGATAAAAGTCAAATTTTATTTTATAAGCAATATCTTTTTGGTCACAGTCTTCAAACAGAAAACAAGAATAAAAATGGCCAAATTGTTAATTTTATCCTTTATACTTAAAAGTTATCCTTATTCCCATTTTTTCTTTCAATACAAAACAATTTCAGTTTTATATTATTAAGAGTATATTCCTATTAATGCTGATGTAATGAGTTATTTATATGTTTTGCAATCATGGACTTTAAGCTTTGCTGTTTTTCTAAGATACTTCTCAAACATCTGCAGTCATCATTTATATCTCACCTCTAAAGAAAGCCACAATTTGTAAGTGTGAGTAATAAATTTAATATTGTGACAGTTGCATACCAATTCCTAAAGGTAAACATCTATAGGTGTTTATATGTCAGAGAAGCTGAAAACCTGTGTGAAATCAGGGGAAATCCCTCCAGAAATGGAAATCACCCTTTGTAACAGGAACAGCCAGAATGACTAGGAAGATCTGCCTTAAGACTACCTGTAGACCAAGCCAAACTTACTTGTCAGATATCCCAGTTAAATTTCTATGCCAAGAAGTTTCACTCTGTATGAAATCTTCACCTGTCCATTTTTCTCTTTATGCTGAAGAGTTCAAGCATGTATAACTTTGCACTGATATGCCTAGGAGTATCATCTCTCCTTTTTTATCCAAGAGAGAAAAAGGATGGCTTTCTGGACTTTGTAATCCCTGGCAAATACCATCTGAGATGAAGCCCACAACAGCATAATTGTTGGGTTTGTTGTTTCAGATGTATTTGATAGGGAGCAAGAGGATCTTTGCTGTGGTCAGTCAGATTGCCACTTCTATCCAACTCTAAAATCCTATCAGTAAAAGGTCAGCTGTGCCTTTCTGTACCTCAGAGATTTCTAAGGGAGACTTAGCCCCTTCCAGAATGCATAAAAGATAATATAATTAACTATAAACTCCTTGTATGAAATGAATATCCATTTAATCTGGACTTCAAAGTAGAAGAAGGTTTGGGTCTCTTGTTCTTAGTTTTTTAAGAACATTTTGCGCTTAAAAAATGTGGCAAACAAAAAAGCAGACCATGTGAATTTTTAATGTGCTTTCCAAGGTATGCCATATTTTAAGTACAGTTTCAGTCTAACTCTAACCAACCTAGGGCTATATGCTGAGAATTGATGTTCATGTGGTACTGTAAGATTTTGAAGAGCTTTCTTCAATCACGGAAGATTAAATTATGTTCCATCTAACTTTCTGGTTAACTATAATTTATGATGTTTAAGAATTAGTGTGATATTAGTAATAACTCTCAATTAACCAAAATAGCCAGTTAACTTGAAAATTCCACTCTTAACCGTTTTTACAAAGAAAACCTTTTGGTAATTCATTCTAGACTAAGCAGAATTGTTTTGTTTACAATCCATGAAAAAAGTTTGCTAAATACATGAATAGTATAAACTTGTTAAAACCAAAGTTGTTAGTGCATTTATTATTTGAATACATATTGAGTCTGTTCCATAAAGCAAGAACTATTTGTAAAGCAGGAAGGACAGATACTTAAATTTTTTTAGTTGACAGTTACTTTAAGTTGTATTCATTTGAAAATAGTAAGTATATTTTACAAAATGTTTTGTAGTTCTTTTTCTTTCTCTAAATTTGTTTCAATTATTAACTATTTTATTATATTATATTTTCTGTTATAAAATTACCTTAATTATGACTGAGCTTTATGTATTTAAAAAATAATTTTTGAAACATCTCTTTGAAAGCTGAATTTACAGTTAGCAATAATCCAGAAGGTATAAACAGCAAGTAGAGTGAGCACTGGGTTTAGAGGAAAATATTGTCAATTGGTTCATAAAAAGGGAAAATAGAAAAATTGAATTAAAATAAAATTTTTAAATCTCACACTAACTTGTAAGATATATGAACTTTTGTCTAAAATTATATAATGATAATTACTATGTTTCTTCCAATCCATTATAGACAAACAGGTTCCTGCAAGGGCAGTAGATGTACACATACTATGCACTTTAAGGGTTGTACTGCTTTTTGAAATCCAAAATGTGTTAGCCTCTATACAAAGCTTAAAGGAAACTTACAATCCAGTAAAACAGGGATGGCATACAGTTGTGTTTAACTTTGAGGCTTTTCGTTGTATTGGGAACCAGAGCAAGAAAATAAAGGGAGTTGGTAATAAATTAGTAAATGGACCTCCTGTCCCATTTTGGAGGCTTTCTGGAAGAGTTCTTTGAGCTTGACTTTTTAAAGGTAATATCCATGTTGGAAATTGTTCAGATCACAAGATAATAACAGTAGATTTAGATTTAAACTTGAAAATGAAATTTGCAAACAAGATAATTAATGCCAACACATTCTGGCCTGGTGAGAGGTCTATGATATTATTACATAGGAAATGATATAACCAGTATGTTCTCCAAACTGTGTTTCGTGGACCACTAATTCAGCCTGATAAATAGACCATGAGAAAAGGATGGACAAATGAATTTAGAAATAGGGTATGATATTGCCCTCTTGGAGAAACACAGTGCCTGTTAGCCTCTTAAAGACTCTTAAGAGGTCCTGAACTAAAGGAAGTATTTAGAAGTTTGGTTTGTGTCCCAAGTTTGTTTGATTAGAGAACAATTTTAGAAAACAAAACACTCACTTCTGCTTTGTTTCTATGAGTAAGGGATGGGAAATTACTCCCATCTTTTATCTTCCTTTTAGATAGGAACGCATGTGGTACTAAGTGGCATCATTTAAATAAAAATTGCCCAGTAGTTTTGTCATTTTTTGGTGCATTTCTTTCACACCTAATATTAATGCTCTCATTTATTTGCAAAACTGGCATCTTTGTCAAATGTAACTCTTTTTCACATCCAAAAAGAGCAATTTGTCAAAATTAAAATGTACTGCTTTTATCATTATCCTTCAGAAGAGAACTGATCATATTCTTTTTTCTTATTTCTAAGATGCTTTTCCCACTTCTTCACATTCCTGAAATTGGGATGCATATGCAATAAGTGTATGTTTGATGTGGTAGATTTTTTCCCCCTAGAAAAGCTATTTTAAAGTCAATATATATATCTTCTGTTCGTCTGTATCTTAAAACTGAAGAAATGTGCTCTTTTGGTGTCTTACACTTTCTTCAGTGGTAAGTTTCAAGTAAGACAAATATGTGAAGCTCCTGTGTTTCTGGGGAAGAGACACAGACTCAGGCTACCTTAAGGAGAAGGTGGATTACTATAAAGATAAGAAGCGACTTAAACTAGAATGTTCTTTTGGTCTGAGGCAGTTCTGTGGATCGGCTGTGGTCTCTATTTCTCCTTCACGGCTGCTGTGGTCTATTTGTTTGTGCCTGTCTGCTCTTTAATTCTACTACTACAGCCCATCTTTTCTCTTGTCACCTGTCCAAATTTAGGAAAGAGCCATTCTGATTGGTTTAACTAACTATAGACACCTTAGCAGAGCATAGCTGAGCACCCAGACAAAGACCATCAGGCTACCCTGAGTCCAATGCTGACAGTGATACTGTCAGTGGTCACCCTAGCACAAAAACGGGCCTTATGCTACTTCCCTATAGGGAAGGGGGCTGGGCATGCTAATCATTCCCATTGACATATTCAAGGAAACAAGAAGTAGTCTATCCCTGGTTGATCTAAAGGACAAGTCCAAGAAATGACTTAACAAACTTCTTAATTGTGACAGCCCTCTAATGTGAGGCTAGGTAGCTGAGAATAAGGATAAGAGAAAGTTTCTAGGATTCAGAAGTAACGGGCTGCATTTCAGATTGTCTTTTACTTACCACCTATAACCGTAGAACTGTATTGGATGAGTTGGAGTTCTACAGGCAACTTAGTGAAGCAGAGGGAACAATAAAACTTGACCAGAAAAGTTATATAAATTATGAAATTTAAAAATGTAGTCTACATTTCATAAACTCAGCAGTTTGCAACATGTGTATTACACTTTGATATGCCAAACAACTTTTCTATAACAACTTAATCAATGGGTATACTTTTGCCATTTTTTTCCTCTGAAGTTTTTACTCTACAACTCTTGAGATGTTCGGCTCTAACACAGACATGTGGATTGATGGTTCTCTCTCATTCTTTTATGAGTGATGAACATACAGTACTACTTCTGTGGGCCTGTGTGCCCTAGAGATGATTGTAACCTGCTATTGATCAGCTGATTGAAGATAAATGGCTTAGCTGCTTGTATTGCAGATTACATCATTAACATGGTCAGTAAACCATGAATTGTTCAATAAGGCGTTTATCTTCTTTCATTTTACTTCTGCTCTTTTATCATTTTTATTAGGAAAGACAAAATTACGCACACTAACCAGCAAGATCAGTAGAAAAGAGATCCAGTAGGGTACCATTATGCCTGCAAAGTTGCAGACATCTAACTTCTAATGGTTTAATGATATTTAGTATATGTTTTTGAACTGAAGAAAATATAGAGTTTTAATAATCATTTTTGTGTTTCTTTTACAGCTTCCTTTTGCCTCATATTTACTAGAAGCAGTACTGGAAAAACTAAATGAAAAAAAGAAACTAGTTGAAGGATATTTTGCAATTATGAAAGATATTAGATGATATTAAAACAGAGAGCTTTATTACAAATGTGAAAACTTTTTATGTGGTGTGATTGGAATATATGCATTACAATCCTGATACAATTATCTGCTCCAGCTATCAATAGTCAGGTTCAGTACCAAAACAGGAAGTCTCTGAAACCAATTAATTGCTGAACAAGTGAAACTAATTAAGTGCATAGCCATTTAAAAGGAAATAGTGTAGCATTTGATTGTTGAATACAAATATTGCCACAAATCAATGCAAACTTAAACATGATTTTCCTTCCAGTGCAGTAAAAGAAACTGAACAGGCTTGGCACACACAAATTGGTCTGAGCATAAGAAGAAAAAGTGTCAACTGAGGATTTAATAAAGAAACTAGACTTTTTACATAAAACTTCTAGAGATGGCATTAAGTGGTCCAGGGAACAACAAATTTGTGTTGTGATCAAATATAAAATGAAGCATCATAACTTGAGCATTTATTGAAATAAATTGTGTGGTCCAATTGAATCTATTCTTATTGATGTGCTGGTTTATGTAGGAGATACTGTGTATTTCTGTAACTATTTGGCAAAAATAAAAACATTTTCTTCTTCTCTTTCTTAAATTCACAATACTGTACTTTGTGTGGTCATATAAATTCGCAGGGGACCACAAACCCAGTGTGTAAAATTAGGCTCTACTTAACAGAACTCCTAGCATGGTCAACTAATTAAGTTACGTTCTTAACCATGATTCCTGAACATTCCCACCTCATTTCACCTCTTCACTGTGTTCCTGCCTTACCCTTTTTGGTTGCTCTAATTGACCAAAGTGGTGCCTGTCTCCCACATTTGCTCTTCGTCTTTTCTCTTTCTAGAATACTCTGCATTCACCTTTCCTCATGACTGGCTCCTTGTCATCATTAAGGTCCACCTTTCCCAGTCCCTCAGAGATACGGTCTCTGACCAGCTTACTATTTTATTTCCTCATAGCACAAAATTACCTGTGTATCTATTCGTGTATTTGTTTTCTTGTTTATTTTCTTCTTCTCCCTCTTTAGTATATACGTCCCACGAGATTAAGGCAGGGGTTGGCAGATTGTAGCCTGCAGGATGAATCTGACCTGCCACCTGTTTTGTAAGGCTTACAAGCCAAGAGTGGTTTTTGCCATTAAATGGTTTTAAAAATCAAAAAGGAGAATAAGATTTTGTAGCATGTAAAAATTATATAAAATTCAAATTTTGGTGTCTGTCAATAAAGTTTTGTTGGAACACAGTGGTGCTCATTCATTTCTTTATTGTTTGTGGCTGCTTTCACACTACGTTAGTGTAGTTGAGTAGTTACGGAAGAGACTGTGCTGCTCTAATAACTTTGCACTACTGCTTGGAATACTATAAATCGCAATGACACAGTTGCAACTTGACAGAATTTTAAGTGACACAAATACTGCCTTACTGCTTATTAAAAAAAAAAAAAACCAGTACACACTTTTCATGTCAAAACAAGAAAAGAAGAAACAAATGACCATCAGATGTCACACACTTTAGGCACAATGAAGTGCAGATCTTGTTATTGAATTAGATGGCAAAACATTGTTTATTATGTGACTACACTGTATGCCAAAAGAATACAATTAAAACATTACCATACTAAGCATTCATCACAGCGTTCCTGACTCACAGGAAAGAAAGTAATAAAAATGTACAAAACTTAAAATGTAATACCTCATTACAGCAGAATTTTGTTACAAAGATAAAAATGAGACTGCATAGTATGACCTTGATACCAAGACTAAACAAAGACAGTACAAAAGAAGAAAATGTGGTAGACTGAAAAATGGCTCCTGACGATGTTCACTCCTTACTCCCTGAAACCTGTAAATGTGTTACTTTATATATTAAAAGGAAATTTGCAAGTACGATTAAGACAGGATCTTGAGTGGGAAGATTATCTTCGATTACTGACGTGAACCTGATGAAACCGCAAGTGTTCTTATAAGAGGGAGGTAGGAAGAGTCAGAGAAAGAAAGAGAGTAATGCTACCAAGAGAAGCAGAAAAAGAAATTTGAAGATGCTACACTACTAGCTTAAAATATGGAGGAAGGGGCCATGGGCCAAAGAATGTGGATGGCCTTTGGAGACCAGAAAAGGCAAAGACACAGATTCTTCCTAGAGCTTTTTTTTTTTTTTTTTGCCCTGGGAATAGACAAACTGCAGACTGGTGGAAAATATTTGCAAATCACATATCTGATGAAGGATTCCTATCTAAAACAGTTCTCAACACTCAAAAACAACAAAACAATCCCTCATAAGTAACATTTATATCCTGGGAGATTATGAAATAAGCTTGGGGCTATGGCTGCTATAAGTGAAAGTTGTCATGTTTATGTGTGTTTCAGAATATGAGACAGCAGAAAGAGTGAATTTCACTCTTCAGCACTAGTCCTTAGTCATATATTGAAAGCTTTGCCTATTTTAATTTCTCCTTCAAATTATGCAGGATTCTTCCCAGTAGCACAAATGACCTTTGCATTTAGGGGGTTGACAGTGAAAATTATTGTAATGAATTTGTAGCCATAATGAGAAAAGCTTACTTAATGTTCCCAAATAACTGTAAAACCAAACAAAATGTATCAGAAAACATTTTGAGGGAGCCCTTTATTGGCCTGTGTTCAGAAGGGGTCATGAGATTTGTGGGCAGAAGAGTTGCTATTTTTTTGTCTTTTAAAAAATTTTGGCTGGGGGCAGTAGCTCACACCTGCAATCCCAGCACTTTGGGAGCCCAAGGCAGGCAGATCACCCGAGGTCAGGAGTTCGAGATCAGCCTGGCCAACGTGGTTAAAACCTGACTCTACTAAAAATATGAAAATTAGCCAGGTGTGGGGGTGGGTGCCTATAATCCCAGCTACTCAGAAGGCTGAGGCAGGAGAGTTGCTGGAATCAGGAGGCAGAGGTTGCAGTGAGCTGGGATTGAGCCACTGCACTGCAGCCTGGGTGACAAGAGAGAGACTCCGTCTCAAAAGAAAAATTTAATTGATACATAAAAATTTTACGTAAGTGTGGGGTAAAATGGAATGTTGCAATGCATGTGTACATGGTTAATTATTAAATCAGGGTAATTATCATATCTGTCACCTGAAACATGTATTACTTGTTTGTGGTAAGAATATTCAAAATCCTGTCTTTATTTTATTTTAGATTCAGGAGGTATGTTTGTTTTGCTAAATGAATACATTGCATGATTCTGAGCTTTGAGTTTCTAATCTCATCACCCAAGTATTGAACGCAGTATCTGAGATGTAATTTTTCAACCCTTTCCCCCTCCCTTTCCCCACTTTTGGAATCCCCAGTGCTTATTGTTTCCATCTTTGTGTTTGTGTGTACTCAATATTTATCTCTCACTTTTAAATGAGAACTTGATGTTTTTGTTTTCTGTTTCTGTATTAATTTGCTTAGGACAATGACTTCCAGCTCTATTCCCACTGTTGCAAAGGATATGCTTTTGTTCTTTTTTGCGGCTGCATAGTATTCCATGGTGTATCTATTTACCACATTTTCTTTATCCAGTCCACCATTGATAGGCACCTGGGTTCTATGTCTTTGCTATTGTGAAGAATGCTGCAATGAACATACAAATGCAGGTATCAGTAGAATGATTTACTTTCCTTTGCATAGATACCTACTAATTGGGTTGCTGGGTCAAATAGTAATTCTGTTCTTAGTTTGAAGAGTTGCTATTTTTAATTCCTACATTCCAGTCACATAACTGACTTTGATATTAACACAAATTTATATGAGTGGCTTAATATAATGGGATAAAAATGACTTTTTGTTGCCTGTGATATGAAAGCTTTCCTCAAAAAGATGATTTTTTTAAAAGCCTCTTGACTTACCTTTTAATGTTTAAATACACAAAGACATATTTTATTAAAATTTTTTCTGCTCACTGAGGAATGGTAGACATTACAAATGGTTCTGCACTTAGTTTAATCCTCAGTTTCCTTCTTTTTATACACACACAGTCTACGAAACCACAGTTTTGACATCAGCTCCTTCCAACACTTTTTGCCACATTCAACTTTCCTTTCACCTAGGAAATGATCATTCAGGATAATTTAAAAGAAGGTGGTGCCCTCCTGCCTTCTGTACTCTTATATTTTGTGATAGAGAAAATGTCGTCCTTTGTTAATGCTGACCTTAGCATGAACGCCTCAGTCACTCAGAGAGAAGTATTAGAGACTTCCCTGGGTTCATGCCCCACCCTGCAGGTCAGAATCTGGAAAAATATATCTTTAACCTACCTGAACCTACTTAAAACACTCTCAGCATATATTGGGAGTAGATTTAATAAAGAGAAAGTGAAAGATATAAATGAAGTTTCATTTTTCTACCACATCTTATCTCAAGCTACTACTATTCAACTAGAGGTGGCAGAAAAATCTTCCTGTCCTTTTGATGTTTTTCTGGCTTGGGTTCTAGTTCTTTGGCATTTAATCCTCATTATGTTCTCTATTCTAGAGTATCTGATTGTATGTTCCCTATCCTAGAACTGTTTTAGCATACACCCCTTCCTGTTCCTCCTTAGTGCACCAATCATGACACTCTCCTCATGAATTCAGTGATGGACTCAAGCCAGAAAAAGAAAAGCATAGTCAAGGCATTTTTATTTTTATCTTATTTTATTTTATTTTGAGACAGAGTCTTGCTGTGTTGCCCAGGCTGGAGTGCAGTGGCACAATCTCAGCTCACTGCAAACTCTGCCTCCCAGGTTCAAGCAATTTTCCTGTCTCAGCCTCCCAAGTACCTGGGACTGCAGGCGCCCGCCACCACACTTGGCTAATTTTTGTATTCTCAGTAGAGTCAGGTTTTCACCTTGTTGGTCAGGCTGGTCTAGAACTGCTGACCTCAGGTGATCCACCTGCCTCATCCTCCCGAAGTTCTGGGATTACAGGTGTGAGCCACCATGCCTGGCCTTTTTGGTTTTGTATGACTTTTTATTTCAAAATAACTTTCATAAGAAGTTGCAAAAGTAGTAAGCAGAGTTCTTGAATATGCTTCACCCAGATTCCCTGAATGATAACATCTTACATAACTATAGTACACTGTCCAAACCAGGAAAATGCCATTGGTGCAATATTTTTAACTCAAATATAGACCACAGATGGATTTAAGTTTTTACATTCACTTTGTTGGAGTATTTTTAGGACATTTTGTCACATGTATAGATTATGCAAGCATTACCACAATTGAGATACAGAACTGTTCCATCAGCACAAAGAATATCCCTCATGTTACGCCTTAGTACTCACACCCTCCTCTTAACTCTAACCCCTGGCAGCCGCTAATCTGTTCATCATCACTATAATTTTGTCACTGCAAATGTTATATAAATGGAATTATGGAATGTATAGCCTTTTGACATTAGCTCCTTTCACAGAGCATAATGTCCTTGAAATCCACCTAAATCATTGTATGTATCAATAGCCCACTTATTTTTAACTGGTGAGTATCATCTCATTGTTTGGATATACCACAGTTGGTTTATTCATTTACTTGTCAAAGGACACATGCAATTACATAGCACTCTTGATGGTCAGGGACTGGGAAAGAATATGATTGAAAAATTGGTGACAAGGAAATCTGGAGAAGAGGTTTGTAGATGGACCTCTCTGAGTGAGCAAATAAAGTGAAGATATTTACGTCCTATGGCACGCTTACGAAAGTATGACCTCAGCAGAGGAGGATTTTAATACTCAAATCAATAGGATAGGAGAACCTGTTCTGTGGATGCCAGTGAGCTTCTTTCTTCAACCACCCCTGTCTTTGCCCAGTGGGCTCCTGAGCAAAGTGGCCATGGTGGCAGGGATAGAAATTATGGGATGTGCTCAGACACATGGATTTTTACTCACCAAGGCTGACCTGGCTATGGCCACTACTGAGTATCCAATCTGTCAACAGCAGAGACCAACACTCAGCCCTTGATATGGCACCATTCCCTTGGGCGATCAGCCAGCTACCTGGTAGCAGGTTGATTACTTTGGACCAGTGCCATCATGCAAGGGGCAAGGTTTTGTTCTTACTAGAATAGACAGTTACTCTGGATGTGCATTTGCCTTCTTTGCCCAAAATGCTTCTGCCAAAACTACCATTTGTGGACTTACAGAATGCCTTATCCACCACCATGGCATTGCACACAGCATTATTTGTGATCAAGGAAATTACTTCACGCAAATAAAGTGTAGCAATGGGCCTGTGCTCATGAAATTCACGTTCCTCACCATCCTAAATCAGCTGGTTTGATAGAATAGTGCAATGGCCTTTTGAAATTGTTACAGTGCCCACTAAGAAGGAAAACTATACAAGGTGGGGCAAAGTTCCCCAAAAGGCTGTATACACTTGGAAATCATTGTCTAATATATGGTGCCATTTCTCCCATAGCCAGAATTCATGGATCTAGAAATCAGGGGGTGGAATTGGGACTGGCACCACTCATTATCCCTAGTGACCTACTAGCAAAATGTTTGCCTCCTGCTCTTGTGACCTCACGCTTTCCTATCCTAGAGGTCTTAGTTCCAAAGAGAGAGATGCTTCCACCAGGAGACACAACAATGATTTCATTGAACTGGAAATTAAGACTGCTGCCTGGCTGCTTTGGCCTCCTCATGCTACCAAAGCAATAGACAAAGAAGGGAGTCCACATTGCTGGCTGAGGTGATTGATCCTGACTACCCAGGGGAAATTGGACTACTACTCTACAATAGAGGTAAGGAAGAATATATCTGGAATACAGGCGATCCTTTATGGTATCTGTTAGTATTACTGTGCCCTGTGGTTAAAATCAATGGAAAACTACCACAACCCAATTCATTCAGGATTACTAGGCCCAGACACTTGAGGGTTGAAGGTTTGGGTTGCCCACCAAGAAAAGAGCTACAGTCAGCTGAGGTGTTTTGTAAGGGCAAAGGGAATAGGGAATAGGTAATTGAAGGGCAAAGGGAATAGGGAATAGTTAGAAATGCCACATAACCACAGTGACCATATGACCAGAGTGACCACATGATCAGTTACATAAATGAGAAGTGCAATTATCTGAGTATTTCCTCCATGTTTTGAAATGAATATGTTTGTGTATGTGTGTTTAGTTGACAAGGGTGGACTTAATGGTTAATTGTATGTGTCAACCTGAGTGGGTCATGATGCTTAGATATGTGGTCAGACATTCTGGATGTTTCTGTGAGCATGTTTTTGGACGAGATTAACATTTTAATCAGTGGACTTTAAGTAAAGCAGATTGGCCTCCATAATGTGGGGTAGGCCGCATTCAGTTAGCTGAATAGATCAAAAAGACTGACTTCCCCCAAGCAAGAGAGAAATCTGCCAGCAGTTTGCCTTTGGACTTGAATTACAACATTGGCTATTTCTGGGTCTCCAGCCTGCCTGCTTACTCTGAAGATTTTGGACTTGGTAGGCGCCATAATTCCATGAGCACATTCCTCCAAATGAATCTCTCTTTCTCTCTCTCCATATTGGTTCTGTGTTCTGAGAGAACCCTAATACATTCAATTTTGGCTGTTGCATATAATTTATCATAAATATTCAAGTACAGGTTTTTGTATGAACCTAGGTTTACACTTCTCTAGAGGAAATATCCACAAATATGATTGCTGGATCATAGAGTAAGTGTGTATTTAAATGTATAAGAAACTGCAAAAATGTTTTCCAGAGTGCCTGTAACACTTTACAGCCACATCAACCATGTCTGAAAGATAAAGTTGGTCTGCATCCTCTCTAGGACTTGGTACTGTTAATATTTTTAGTTTAAAATTCTAATGGGTGTGTGGTAGACATATTTTTATTTTTAAGTTCTATTCCAGCTCTACCATTCTCAACCCAACATTTGTCATCTTTTGTTTTTCTATCTCCAAAGCCTGCTTATGTGGTCTTCTTAGAAAGCATGGGATGAGAGGATAGGTTGATTGGGATTGGATGGGACATAATTAACTCTTCTCCAGAACTATTACCTGGAAAAATATCTCCCAGCAATCATCATGAGTTTCACAAGGAACTTTGAAAAAGCAGGTGTCATGGTCTATTGCTGCATAAATTTCTCAAAACCTAGTGGCTTAAAACAACATTTATTTGGGCCAGTTTCTGTGGGTCAACACTCTGGGTCCTCTGATACTGGATCTCTCACAAGGCTGCAGTCATCGCAAGGCTTGGTTCAGAAGAATTCACTCCCTAGCTCTTTCATATGGCTGTTGGCAGGATTCATTTCCATACAGTTCAGTTGTTCTCGGTTGGACTTAGGGCTTCCTTGCTAGCTATTGACTGGAGTCTGTCCTCACTCCTTTGCCACACGAGTCTCTTCAGTATGGCAACTTGCTTTATCTCACACACTCATAGACACACACACAAACACATACATACTGGGAGGGGATTACACAAGAATGTGAATAACGATGGGAATTATTAGGAGCCATTTCATGAGCTGCCCGCCACAGCAGGTGTTTAGTTTTGGTGCTCTAGATAAAGGGGAGGCTACTGGAGAAATTGCCTTGAAGCTGTCTACAAGGTAGGATACAGTGGACTTAGAATAAATATTTATTTGTGATGGTTTAGGGGAGGAAGACAGATGGTGCTTATGGGTTACAAAATTGCAACTATCTCTTGGTATCACCAGAGAATATACATAAAAAGAACCCTACCTAGAGTGAGATCTGTCACATAAAGATGCTCTACATGTGAAATTAAGGAGGTTAATTTAATGCCATTTCTAGACTTGAGCTCAAGAGGTCAAGACGGCACAATTATTCTTCCACAGGAAATGAAATAAAACCAGCGTCAGAAATCTACAAATTTAAAAGGCCAACTGAGTCCATTCTATGGACCTTTCTCAGATCTGAATTGTAGAAACAATGTTGAAAGCAGGAAGCAGGCAGTGTAAAGCATTGGAGAGTCGAAGCCAAAGGAGAATAAGCCTGGGACCTCTGAAATCTACCATGCCGTATCGGTGGCCTTAGGAGGCCTTTTAACAAATTAAACTGAAGCTAAGGAATACTTTTCATGCAAAAGAATGAAATAACTTCCTTTGCAGCAACATGGATGAGTTGGAGGCCATTATCCTAAGTGAATTACTGAAGAAACAGAAAATCAAACACCGCATGTTCTCACTTAATAGTGGAAGCTAAACAGTGGGTCCACATGGACATAAAGATGGAAACAGTAGACAATGAGGACTACAAAATAGGGGAGGCAGTAAAGGTGCAAGTGTTGGAGAAACTGTTGCATACTGTGTTCACTATTTGGGTGATTGGTCCACTAGAAGAGCAAACCCCAGCACTACATAATACAACCATGTAACGAACTTGCATGGGTTCCCCCCGAATCTACAATTGAGAAAAGAGTAGGGTTCAAAAAAAAAGAGTACTTTTCAAAATGCGTATTTTCACAGAATATTCATACTCCTACAAAGAAATACCAGAATCTGGTAAGATTAGTTACTGCTGGAGAGAGGACTGAGAGCTCTGTGCTGGGAGACACACAGGCCTCTTACAGTGTATCATTTTATACTGGGTGAATATGTTCCCATGGGCATAAATTAAAAGAAAAATAAAAGGCAAATATTTTAATCACAATTTTAACCCTTGGAAACCATCTTTGAGGCAAAGATAAATAAGATGGAAACGGCAAATGATCTAGAAAATAATGAAAATGAGAATACTTTTTTTTAAATCAAAAAAAATATGGGACATAGACAAAGCTGTATTTAGAAGAGAATGAATAGCTCCAAAAATGTTCATGTTAAAAATGAACTGAAAAAAACTATATATACAACTTAAGAAATAGAAAAAAATCATGCCGGGCATGGTAGCTCACTTATGTAGTCCCAGCACTTTGGGAGGCCAAGGCGGGCAGATCATTTGAGCCCAGGAGTTTAAGACCAGCCTGAAAAAAACGGCAAAACCTCTGTGTAAAAAAAAAAAAAATACAAAAAACTAGCCTGGTGTGGTGGCACGTACCTGTAATCCCAGCTCCTCAGGAGGTTGAGGTGGGAGGATAGAGTGAGCCCAGGAGGTCACGGCTACAGTGAGCCATGATTGTGCTACCACACTCCAGCCTGGGCAACAGAATGAGACGCTGTCTTTAAATAAATAAATTAAATAAATAAATAGAGTAGAAGGAAAGAATTCATAAAAGTGAAATTAATTTAAAAGGAAAACAACTATAAAAGAGATATAACAAAGCTGATCCTTACAGTTAAATTAACTCTGGTAAGCCTAATTAAGGATAAAAAAGTGAAAACATGCAACATTAGTAATTAGCAAAGATGCAAAACGCATTTCAAAAATTGTAAAAGAATATGTACAGGTCAATTTTAAGGCAATATATGATTTTCTAGCAAAATATAAATAACCCAGATTCACTTAAGATGTGGTAGAAAGTTGGCCAGGCACAGTGGCTCACACTTGTAATCCCAGCACTTTGGTAGGCTGAGGTAGGAGGATCGCTTGAGCCTAGGAGTTTGAGACAATCCTGGGCAATATAGGGAGACCCCATCTCAGCAAAGAATTTTAAAAAAATAGCTGGACATAGTGACATATGCCTGTAGTATCAGCTACTGGGGAGGCTAAGCTGGGAAGATCACTTGAGCCTTTTGAGGCTGCAGTGAGCTGAGACTGTGTTACCACACTCCAGCCTGAGCGACAGAGCAAGATGCTATCTCAAACAAAGCAAAAGAAGTGGTAGGAAGTCAAATAAACCATTACACATAACAGAAGTTAGAACATAGATAAAGACCTGCCATTTAGAAAGGCATCAGGACCAGATGACTTTATCATTGACATCTGTCTAGCCTCAAAAACAGACAATTCCTTTTCTTATAACTACTCACAGAAAAAGATGAAAGGATCCCATAAGTGACAGTATGAAGCAAGGATAGGCTAAATAACAAAATCAGATAAAAATACCTAAAAAGAGAACTATAAATCAGTATTTACTAATATAAATATAAGTATTCGAAGTAAAAATAGAAATTATAGTTTATTCAAATAACAGCATACCTGGCCAAGTAGATTTTATTCCAGGTATACTGGTTTTTGAAGGGAAGTCCAGCCTAGATCAGCTGATTGTCAGCCAAGCTATAGACTCCTGAGCAATATTAATGTTTATTGTGGCATGCCACTGAGATTTTGTAGTTGTTTGGCATGCAGAATTATTGTGATCATAACTCTAGTTAACTATTATAGTTAGCTCCTCTGGACCATGTGCCTTTATGACCTTTTCTACTTGTTCCTTCATGTTCTCTTGTAGAAACTAAAGCCATGATTTTGAGGCTAGAAGCCATGTGCTAGGATAAAGGAAAAGAACAGAAAGCTAGAAGGAACCTGGGTCCTAAATTACCGCAGGGCTACCATATAGCCCTGGACTACCTACATTCAGATGTTTTTATGTTTAAGCCATTGTCATTTTTGGTGCTCTGGCATATGAAGTCAAACCAAATCCTGACTCATACACAAATGGTTTGTACGTTGTCAAATCCCATGGCCAGTTTTCAGACTTTCTCCTGCTTCATCCATCAGCAGTATTTGGCCCTGCTGGTCATGCTTTCTTGAAAGCCTTTCTTTGCTTTGCTTCTTGGACCCCACTCTTTCATAGACCTTCTTTTAACTCATTGGCTACTCCTTCTCAGTCTCAATTTCTAGATAGCCCTCATCTTGCTTAATTCTAAATGCTGGTGGTGCTACCAGGCTCACTTTAAGAATCTTTTTTATTTTAATTGATACTCAGTGTGTAGCTAATCTTAACTAATCCCATGACCTTAATTACAATCTATAAGCTGTCAACTCCCAACCTTACTTTCCAGCCCCGACATCTCCCCTGATCTCATCTTATTGCTTATTCAACACCTCCACTTGATGGTCTCATAGGTATCCCAGACGTCACATGTTCAAAGGTGAATTTGTACTGCATTTCTGCCACTCCCCCGGGTCCTTAAGTGGAAACCTTAAACTTCCATTATTTTGTTAGGCCAAAGAGTCTCAGCATCATCCTGCCTCCTCTTTCCACTCACACCCCGATCAGTCTGTCAGGAAATTCTATTGACTCTATCCTCAGAATATCCAGAATCTAACAGCTTATCACTGCCTTCCCCATTTTCACTCCAGTTCAACCATCAACTTAACTACTGCATCACTTTAGTCGGTCTCCCTGCCTCAGCTGTTGCTCTAATACAGCATATTCACCACCTCGCATTCATTTAAAACATGTGAGACCATGTCGTTCCTCTGCTCCCAATCCTCCAGTGGCTTCTCATCATACTCAGAGCAATGGAAGAGTCTTTCCTGCAGCCTTCAAGGCCTGCATGACCTGGCTACCAGTTCTCTATCACACTTCATCTTCTTCCTCTCCTTATAACTCACTCCACATTACTGCAGTGGCCTCATCAAACGCACTCAACCTGTGCCCAACTCAGGACCTTGGCACTGCAGTTCTCTGTCTGGAACTCTGTCTCCCTGGTAGCCACATGATTTTCTCCCTCCTTTCATTCAAACCTTTACTCAAACTCACTACTTTAAAGAGGCTTCCCCTGACTGCATTCTCCACAGCAGCATATTTCACATTGCACTCTCTGTCACCTACCCTGCCTTATCTTTCTTCTTAGTGGTATCATGTTGTACATATCTGTGTATCCTCCATCTCTCCTATAGACCGTAAGTCACATACCACTGTGGGGGAGAAAAAGCAATACCACTCCTCAACCATCGCAAGGGTTGTGGCTGACACTCCTGTAACAAAAAATTAACAAGAGAAAAGCATAACCAATTTATTCAACCAGTGTTTTATGTGATATGGGAACCTTCAGACATGAAGACCCAAAGACACAGGGAAAAGGGTATAACTTTATGCTTAGGTTCAATGAAGAAGGAACGGTTGTGCAGAAATGTGACTGGACAAAGGGGGAGTCTGACCTCATGGCAACACCCTATGGAAAACTCAACAATCCCTGTTTGTTCAGATTCTTCTTGGCCCCTCTGGGTAATATGCCTTTACTTTGGGGTGGGACACCTGTCACATAGGGTCCTATGGTCTAATTTTGTGGAAGACAAGTCAGAGAACCCCTTTATGGCAGCTCTCACATAAACAGGTGGAAGGTCAGAGAGTGGCCTTTCCATTTCTGCCATTTTCTCAGTTTCCAACGCGCTATATTTTGGGGTAGTGTTTTCTGAGCCTCAGCAACAGCAAGATCTTGATCCAGATTTTGTCTGTTTTGTTGCTATAGATGTAATCCTAGTGCCTATAACAGTGCCTGACACATAGTAGGGATCAAATAAATATGCACTGAGGAAAGAATCTTTCTATCTCTAGCACCATCTTTCTGTCTCCTGGAATGCAGTGGGCACTCCAACAAATGTTACATTCACAAAGTAATGGGATCAAAAGGCTTCTCGAGTTGAATCATGTCCCCTAAAGATATGTTGAAGTCCTAGCCCTCCTGTATCTTATTTGGAAATAAGATCTTCGCAGATGTATTCAAGTTAAGAAAAGATCATACTGGATTAGAGTGAGCCCACATTCAATACCTAGTGTCCTTAGGAGGAGAGAGAGATTGGGAGATACACAGATGCACACAGAGGGAAGAGGACCATGTGCAGATGGAGGTATAGTTTGGAGTTAGGCTGCCTCAGCTGAAGGAAGGCCAAGGACTGCTAGCCACCACCAGGAGCTAGAACAGACCCATGGGTTACATTCTCTCCAGCAAGGCCATCAGAGGGAATGTGGTTCTGTGGGCACATTGGTCTTGGACCTCTAGCCTCTCGAACAGTGAAGGAATACATTTATGTTGTTTTAAGTCATCCAGCTTGTGGTCGTTTGTTCCGGCAGCCCTGGAAAAGTTGTACAAAGGGTGAGGAGAACTAGGCCTTCCTTCAGTGTGATCAGTTACCTCTTCTCATTAAATGCCAGAGTTAGAACTCAGGCCTCCTGGCTCTGCAGTTCGGTGTGCTTTCCCTGGACCAGTGCTTCTCAACTTTATTTCCATTAACCACCCCCAAGGAGCGTCTTTAGGCTTTTTTTTTTCCTAATCACTTCCTACCCCCACTTCCATAAACTTTTAATACCACAGCTATACAGTATACTGTTTATATGCCATGGCCCTTTGCAGGGCCATAGACCATTAGAATATCTAAGTTTTAAGATTTTGTCTCTCCTTGCATGAACTCCAAATTTTTACCTCCTGGCAGAGGGAAGTGTTTTAGCATTGATAGTGCATGCTCTCAACTGAAATATTATCTGATAATGGCCATAAATGAAATAGTTATTTTTCTGTTATCAGAAAAAGAACTGTAGGTACAGCTTGTGCATACATATTCTAGTTCTCCCTCTGTCCTCTCTCAGAAGTGAAGTGAAGCCATGTGACTTGTTTTAAGCAATGAAATGTGAGTGTAAGTACCATGTGTTACCTTCAAGTAGAAGCTTTGAGACGTCGCTTAATTCCCTTCCTTCTCACTCCTGCCCCTGTAATTGTGGAAAGGGTACGATGGAGCCTTCAGGAGCTGGGACCCCAAGTGACAGTGATGAACAGAGCTTTCCTGATGGCTCCTAGTGCACCACGTCTATGAATGAGAAATAAACTTCTCTGTGAAAAGCCACTGAGATTTATTTTTTTGAGACAGGTTTTCTGTCACTCAGGCTTTAGTGCACTGGTGTGATCACAGTCACTGAACCTCTGCCTCCTGGGCTCAAGCGATCCTCTTGCCTCAGCCCCCTGAGTAGCTGGGACTGCAGGTGTTTGCCACCAGGCCTATTTATTTATTTATTTATTTAATTGAGATGGAGTCTCGCATGTCTCCCCTGCTGGAGAGCAACGACGCCATTTCAGCTCACTGCAACCTCCGCCTCCTGGGTTCAAAAATCTCGGGCCTCAGCCTCCTGAGTAGCTGGAATTATAGGCACATGCCACCACGACCGGCTGTTTTATTGTGTTTTGTTTTTCTTAGTAGAGACGGGGTTTCACTGTCTTGGCCAGACTACTGTCAAACTCTTGACATCGTGATCCGCCTGCCTCGGCCTCCCAAAGGGCTGGGATTACAGGTGTGAACCACTGTGCCCAGCCATTTATTTATTTTTTAAAAGAAAGATAGGGTGTCACCATGTTTCCCAGGCTGATCTCAAATTCTTGGGCTGAAAGATTCTATCCACCTCAGTCTCCCAAACTGCTGCATTATAGGCGTCAACCACTGCTCCTGGCTACCACTGAGATTTGTTTTTTTGTTTTTGTTTTTTTTTTTTTAAATCAAAGTAAAACCTATTCCATAATATTGCAGGAGAGAAAAAGTCAGATGCATAAAATTAACCTTTATTTTAATAATGAACCTTTCACCTTAATTTTAATTTAACATGGTACTCACAAGGGAAAATAAAAATTCCAATAATGTTTAAAAACATAATTAAATAGAACATTTCTGAGCTTCTTGTTTAAAATTTAACTTTTCACTCGTCTTCTTATATATTAAATTTTGAAACATAAATAAAACAAAGGTTCACTGCTCTAGAACTCTAAGTTAGAACTTCAATTCAAATATAGATTGACCTCTTGTAAATACATGGGATGCAGGGAGACTTGCCAGAACTGAAGGCTCAATGCATTTTTCACACTTTCTTTGCAAGATATATGGTGCTGGATCATGGACTTCATCACCGATGAAAAATAAAATTATGTGTTTATTGGATTTGTGTGACCTTTTCTTCCAACAATCTCAGGGCACCAAACTTTTAGCACATCCACTCCTTGAGTAATTTTAACATGCAGAGAGGATGAGAAGGTCAAACAATTACAAGAAGTCTGCTAGCCAATGTCAGCGGAATGCATTAGGTGTCAGTAGAATTTCTATTTCAGATATTAACAAACAGGACATAAAGCTACAGTATAGCTGGGGTGAAGCAAGAGGCATGCCGGAGAATGTGCTAAATAACTCTCAGGAATTGGGCAGTGCAGCCAGCCTTCTTAGAGAGTACCGGAGAGGAAGAAGAAAAGGCAATGTTTCTAAAACCGAAAGCTAGGATTTTTATCAGGAAAGATGCCTCACAGTGGAGCCTTACCCTCCTTCAAATATTTATTTTGCTTGTGTGAATTCAGTCATTCGTAAAGGTAGAAAACTCTGTTTTCCATTTGCTCCATTAATTACTGTTTGCCTCCTTTCACTGAACAAATTTTGCAGGATTTTATGAAGTGTTTTCTTTGTCTGATCTTCTGTAATAGCCACCTATATAGAGTTTTTGGTGCTGGAAGTAGATTCAGTCCAGAAAACAGACTCACTGCAAGAGTTACAGGAGCAAAAGGATTTAATATAAGATTTAGGTTTACACATATGTGGGAGAGCTAATGGCAGGGTGGGGCTGAACAGCAGGTAGAGGATCAGAGAAACAATCCCTTAATAACTCCTGCCTGAAGAGCTGGAGCAGGAAGGGAAGCTATTCTGGCTACCAGGTCCTCCTGAGAATAATGGCTCAGCTTTGCAAATGCCACACAAGTTCTTCTCAGTGGCAAAATCAAACCCTCAATTGTATGGAAAGGGCATTCTGAGAAACATGGCTCCCACCTTGGAGGTGAGAGGTGGTACTGCTCAGATGACCAAATGCAATCCAGCATAGTTAATTGCACAATGAAAAGGGTACTCTATTTATTGAAGTTGGTCTGTTTATTTTAACTGATAATTGGGGTGCAAGCTAAAAGTATGAATTCAGTTCAGTACATTGCTCTGTTAAGAACAAAATATCAGCTGATGTATTTTTAGTTTTTCATGAAATGGTTTTCATCACATTTGAGATGTGTGTTTGCAACAAAGAAAAGTGCTAATGTCAGTGGTCAGGGCAGCACCCCACCCTGCCTTGACGCCTTGGCGATGGAGGCTAGACAGTGGCAATGTCTTGAGTAGCCTCTTTTGTCTTCATCAAGAAAATAATTGAAGCTGCCTCTTCTTGTGGTTCTGAAACATAATTCAGGTCTGAAGCATGTCAAATTCTGTGGACTATTACTTGCACTAGAATTGAAAACTGTCTTGTAATATGAGTTTATAACGAAATAAATGAGCATTTAAACTGTTTATCTGCAAGTAATCTAAATAGAGAAGGCACAAGGTAATTGTCAAAGTGAAGTTTTAAAATGAAAAAGAAAACCCACAGGCTCTGATTAAAGATTCTGCAGTATTTAGGATTTGATTTCCAAACCTTCAGGGTTCCCAGAAGACAGAAAAGAGGCCCCTTGTGGTTTAGAAAAGCTAGTGAGAGAGAAAGAGAGAGAGAGAGGAAATGGAACGTAAAGAATGGTAAAGGAAGCAGCAAAGGCACTAATAGAGCAATCTTAGGGGTAAGTGAAAAAAGAGAACGCTCCTGTGATCAGGTCCTGTAACCAGCTGAACAGAAATGAGATTTAGCTGGTTCTAGAAAAGGACAACTAACAAGAGACTTACTCAGTTGAATCACTCCTTTTTTCCTCCTAATTCACTCTTGAGTATGTCTGGTATGGATAATACTTGTTTAATTTAATGGCCTAGTTTTCAGCCATTTTTACATAGAGAAACCTATTCCTTGAACAAAAGCCAGTATGCATTTTTGCAGCTTATTTCATATTTAGGGTCACCCTTTTCTTCTAGATGGTGTGGAACTCTACTATCACCAGCTGGCAACTCACAACTTTGCAGGTGAGAGACAAAGGTGAGAGGAAACTGCTCCTTTCAAGTGTTAAACAGCATTGCAATCATGTTCATTTTTGACATTAAAGCCATAACTGCCAGGACAAAATGCATTTCAGAGTTTGGGCTGCTTCAGCAAGTCCTGAAAAATTAATTACTAACAGTTTCTTTCAGAGATACTCTAAAAAATTACAAATGCTAATTAATTTATAGCTACAGCATTTCAAATATGTTATTGTTTCCCTTTAAAATTCCTGTCAATACTGGGAAAACCTGCCTATAATTCTGTCTATATATATATATTTATCATATTGGATTTTAGAATCATGACCTGTTAGCTCAAATAGGAATTAGCAACTACTGTTTACAATGAGACACCCCACCCCACCTCTGCATTTTCTGCTAGACTTTGCTGCGATCGTCTGTTTCCAGTCTCTTGTCTCCTATGACATAGGACTACCTATCTCGCAGGGATTTTGTAAGGATTAAAGAGGTAATAATGGCTAGCACAGTGCCTGCCACATAGTAGATGCCGTATAAATGTCAGTTGCTGTCCCTCCCCCCATACAATTTAGGTGTGTATAGGATGACTACTGATTGTTGAGCTGTGCATCAGGCATTGTGCTAACCCGTTTCATTCCTGAAACAGCCCTGTAAGGAAAACGAGGCTCAGCCACTAACTTGCCCAAGATTCCACAGCAAACACCTGGCTGACCTGGAAATTCAACCTCAGGACTTTCAAACCCTTTCCCGGTAAACCATCCTGAGCTTGGTTCTTCAAACCAAATATGAAATCCCATGATACTTCATGCAACCTTTTCATCACTTGGGGGGCTGGACTCCTATGGGAGAAAGATTCTTGTGGTTTTATGACGTTTACTTTTTGAAAATACAGTATAGCATTGCCAGGCCCTAAAGCCTGAGATCGACACAGAGAAGCACACTTGGCTGGCACACAACCAAAAGTTGGCCTGCCTTCCCCGCAAGCTACAAGGATATTCAGGCCATCTAGCCTTTTGTATGACACACATGAGAATAAACTAAAAAAAAAAAACTTGTTTAAATTTTAAAAAATTCTTTAATTCCAAGGCTTGATGCCTTGAACCACCATGCCCAGCCCATATATATTTCTTCAAGGTGCCTTACCTAGTGAAAATAAAAATATATATAATTCTACCTTGATTTTTCACAGTGGAAAAATGAATCTGAAGATTATCTTATGGATTATTTGCTTTGTTTTTATTTGTTAACAGTAGTACTATATGACCTTTTGCCATGTGCAATCCTTTATTTGTCATTTGCTTGCTATCTCTGAGACTTCTAGAGCTTTTACACTAATATCTCAAGAAGTAGAATAGCTCGTATCTTTTGAAACTCTTAAGAGGGACCCCATAAAGAAGCTTGGTCCTATAAAGAGGAATCAATTAAAGCTTGCATTAAGGAGCACTCATCAACTGAACACATTCCTCCATTACAGGGTTGACCCCTGTGGATATGTAGAAATGTCTTTGGTCAAAAAACATTAAGAGCAGTTTTCACTAATAAATCCCTTGCTCTTCCTCTTGGAAACATCCCTTTACTCTTATGTCAAATGTGTGAAATGTTTTCTAAGATGGGAAAGGTTGGAAAGTGACTATTTTTAAATTGACTACCTGTATATAAGCTTTCTGTGTATACCAGTTAATGGTAATTTGATATTTAATCAGAGATTTCCAGAAAAGCAGAACTAATATTCTGTATGTGTGTATATGTATGTGCATACATATGTGTTTTATTTATTTGTTTGTTATTTAGTTATTATAAGGAATTGGCTTATGAAATTATGGAGGCTGAGAATTCCCAAGATCTGCTGTTGGTAATGGAGACCTGGGGTAATGGATGAGGTACTACCAGTCTAAAAGCCTATATTTCAGTTTGAGTCCGAAGGCAGGAAAAGACTGATATGCCAGCTCAAGGCTATCAGTCAGGGGGAGTTTCCCTTAGCTTTTTTGTTGTATTTGGGTCTTCCATTGATTGAATAAGGCCTTCTCATGAATAGGGAGGGCAATCTGCTTTATTCAGTTTACTAATTCAAATGTTCAGATGTTAATCTCATCCAGAAACATTCTCACAGACATACCCAGAATAATGTTTGACCAAGTGTCTAGGTACTGGATGTCCCATTCAAGTTGACACATAAAATTAAGTTACAAGAATCCATTGCTGATAACATTGAATACAGCTTAAACTTTCATTTTCAGCTTATATTAAGGTTAAGAACCTGTTTGTTGTAAACTTTAAATCCTTCTATTTGTTAATTATGATTCAGTAGCTGTATCAAAACACCTTTTGTGTGTGCTTTAAGAATAAAACCTTGACCTGTATAATACATATATTTCCAAGTTTAGCCTCTAGAGAGTTACAAAGAAAGAGAAAAGCAGCCCCTGACGGCCTGGAGGCGGCTTCTTACTGTCCACTTGGCCTGTTGTTGCTAGGAGCTAGCCTTGCTATTTTCCTCTTCAACATACATAATTTCACAGAATATCAAAATCAGATAAGACCGCTCTGTGACCATCAGAGATAAAGACAAAAACAAGGCTACTCTCAAATCATGTTTGAACATAGATAATAATGTGAACATTGTTGGACATTTTACCAATTTGTTTCATTTCTAAAAGAGCCCGATTCGGAAAATGAGGCTCAGCTACTAACTTGCCTGAGATCCCACAGCCAAAACATTACCCAAACCATAAAAATGACCAAAACATCCCTCTATCCTGATTAATATGAGTGACTATTGTAAACTTTAAAACTTAACTGATGAAGAAAAATCTTTCAGTCATTTTTTAAGTACTGCAGGCATATTAAGTACAGGTAAACAGTAAACATTTTCTAAAAGAAAAGTTATTAAATTATGTTTCTCTTTATGGATACTGGAAAATGTTTTTATAGCTATGAGATAGAACAGATTTTAACTTCAAAATAAAAGGGAATTTTGGCATGATTGAGAGTTTTTAAAAACTAGTTTACCATATAAAAATGTTGTTAGCATAACATTTTGATTTGTTCAAGACCAGTGTTATTCCTCGTAATTCAAACTTTCCTACATTGGTTTTATGAGTTAAATGATCTACCAATGTTTCCATAGCTTGTTTAAAATTAAAAATTGTATATATAATTGTATTCAACTAAATAGAATGATAAATATCCTTTTAAAAGACTTAATTTTATGAAAATATATAATACTGTAAATAAAAAATATGTTAGCTAAATTGAAATTTCCAGATCCTTCACTAAATTTAAGATCGCAGAGAAATGACTGAACTCATTAAGAAAAGATCTTTGAAGGTCTAAATAATTTCTAAATAAATTTTTAAAAGCACACAAAACACTGGTCATGAAACACAATTTGACCCTTATTTCTTAAAATAACAATAGGTTAACAAAGCATACAAATATATTTGCACATCTTTTGTACATTATTTTCCTATTCAAAATAACAAAAATAATTTGAAATAAGTGCTCATAGAGCAATAAACAAGATTGCTTAGGTTTGTCTAAAATTCTCTGAACTTTAATTAAGTAAATTATTGTAAGAGACTTTGTCTACCAGAGTTAGTACAAAAAAAACCTGACAAATTGTAAAGTTTAACTTCTTTTGATAAATAACATAAGTTAAATATGCCAACATAAGTATCTTTCAATTACTGAATACTTCCTAGTTAAAAGGAACATCTCATGCTAAACATCTCAGGGCACAAAGACTGATAAGACTGATACAATAAATGTGCCCCAAAGTATTTTCCGTAATTCTAAATTTGCAAATATTTTTCCCTTTTACTCATAAAGGGTCTTTACATATTGTAATGGGAATCATTTGAAATCTGTTGGTTCTTTCACTCTTTCATTAGCCCCAATAGCCGAGTCATATGTAGATTCTCTAACACCTATAATAGCAATAGCAAAACCTGTAAAAAAAATCAATTAATTTAGCTCTAGAGTTTCCACCAAACAATGATTATTATGCTTTACAAATTCTCTTTCTCTTTTTTTGAGACAGAGTCTCGCTCTGTCGCCTAGGCTGGAGTGCAGTGGTGCGATCTCAGTTCACTGCAACCTCCCCTTCCTGGGTTCAAGCAATTCTCTTGCCTCAGCCTTCTGAGTAGCTGGGATTACAGGCATGCATCAGTGCAGCCAGCTAAGCTAAATTTTGTGTTTTTAGTAGAGACAGGGTTTCACCATGTTGGCTGGGCTGGTCTCGAACTCCTGACCTCAAGTGATCCGCCTGCCTCAGCCTCCCAAAGTGTTGGGATTACAGGCATGAGCCAACATACCCAGCCACCTAACTTCTTATAAAAAGCTGTTGCTTCTCCCTTGACATATCACTGTCTATTACTGTGACACTCCAAATTCAGCCATCCTCCATCCTTTGACCTGAAAAAGAAAGAAATCTCATTGTTCATACCCTGCACAGCCTTTCTACAGATTCCCCCTAAATAATTCTGATTTGATTATCTTTGTTACTTATCTATACTTAAAAACAACAACTAAAACTTTTCAAGAAGGCAATATTATCAGAGACTTAAATTTATCCTTAAAATAGAAGCTCTCACTGTACTCTACTTGATAAAATTGTTTCCCATGGAGTACACACTGAAATTCTGACACTGTGATACATGTGTACTGGAACAGAAGAATTCAGTAAATGGATGGCAGACGGAGGGAGCTAGGATTCTCACTGGTGGAGTGAGAACTTACAGATAAGCAAAGGGAGGAGAGTAGAGTGATGTGTGTGGTAATGAATTAGAGTTGGCAATATCAGCATGAACTCAGCTGAGCGAGCCTGGAGGTCATGGCACTGGAATAGCAACACGCACACCCGGCACCCAGATCTTGGTTTACAACAAAAGGAACCAGCGCTCTTGGGAGAAATGGCTGATTCTGGAATTAAGACAGGAAATGTATAAGATGAGCCTGGAGCGTTGTATAGTGCCAGAAGGTAAGGCGGTAGAAAATCCTGCATCAATGGGGGTGTCTCAAAGGGACACAGGAGCCAAGGGAAAGAGTCCCCAGTGGCTAAAGCCAGAACAATTTGATCAACAAAATAAATATTTTATAGCCCAAACTATAAAATAAAGATTCATGAGTTCATACTGACACAAGTAATTGATTGAATAAATACCTAAATGTATGGAGAAGAATAGACAAGTCTCCTAAGCAGAAGAAAATAAAGATAGCAGAAACATAGATACGTTTCCAAGTAATTGATGTAGATGCTCTGCCTTCAGGAAGGTTCAGGAAATCCCCCTACTCCTTATGTGTGGGCTGCATGTAGTGACTTTTTCCTAAGGAATACATTATAGAAAGTCAGGGGAAAATAGTAGCTGTACCATGGAGAAACCTGACAAACACTACCTCAGCCAGTTGATCAAGGTCAACAACAGTGACAAGTCTCATTGATAATACTGTGTGGATCTTCACATGCTGTGATGAAAATGAAGCTTTACCTCTGTGATTTTTCTTCCCTCGAATCCATAATCCCAGCTTGATTATGAAGAAGACATTAGACAAACTCCAGTGGAGAAGCATCCTACAAAATACTTGACCAGTACTCCTCAAAACTGTCATGCTCATCAGAAACATCTGAGAAAATGTCCCACCTGAAAGGACACTGAGGAGCTATGACAGCTACATGTAATATGGTATCTGAATGAGATTCTGGAACAAAAAAAGGCTATTGGGCAAAAACTAAGGAAATCTGAATAAACTGTGGATGTTGGTTAATTAAAATACATCAGTATTGGTTCATTCATGGTAACAAATGCTCTATACATTAAAAAATCCAGAGCTAAGCCCTACTTCCTTGAGCCTTGAATGCTGTAGTAAGTCCTTTCTGACACGTTCTTAACCAGATGCCCCATGGTTCCCCATGAAGTGTGACCTCTCTTATTGCAACGTATAGTAACACAACTCCAGGTGTATTTGTAGTGCTTTTTGGTCATTGGCAAAGCCATGATTCACTCAAACCATGATGACCCTTAACATGCTGATAATGGCAAGTTTTAGATTTGTTTTCTAAGAAGAATTCATGTTTTTGGCTTAGTATTGTCATTTTTATTTTTATTTTTTAAACTTTTATTCCAAAATGTCATGCTCCTTTTATCCAGTATGGATTCTTGAAAAGACTAAGTATTTCTCTAATCGACCTCAAGATGGCAGGCTTGAGTAAAAGATATTTCCATTTTAAAGTTCGGGACTTCTCAAAAGTTCTCTTTGAATTTGGAATTACAAATGAATTGTGTTTTCCTCACTCTTTATAGGCTTTTTTTTTCCAGCATTTGTTTTGTTTCTTTTATATGTGTTTTCTTAATTGTCTCCTAAAGGGCTATAACATTTTATTCCATTTCTTTTTTCTTAGAATATCAAAGACAGTCATGAGAATCTGGAGATTATCTGCTTTCTTTAAAAAAAATGATGATAAATGGAAGAGGTACTTTTAGGCAAATGTTGTCCTAGGATGAGATCAGTAATACACATTCCTACACTGCCCCATGAGAATGCTAAATTATTATTATTTTTCCTTTTCTTAAATTTTACTTTAAGTTCTGGGGTACATGTGTAGAACGTGCAGGTTTGTTACACAGGTATACATGTGCTGTGGTGATTTGCTACACCTATCAACCCATCATCTAGGTTTTAAGCCCCACATGCATTAGGTATTTGTCCTAATGCTATCCCTCCTCTTGCCCCCCATCCCTCAACAGGGCCCTGGCATGTGATGTTCCCCTCCCCGTGTCCATGTGTTCTCATTGTTCACCTCCCACTCATGAGTGAGAACATGCAGTGTTTGCTTTTCTGTTCTTGCATTAGTTTGCTGAGAACGATGGTTTCCAGCTTCATCCATGTCCCAGCAAAGAACATGAACTCAGAGAATGCTCAATTATTATTGCACTTTAATTGTAAAAAGCCTTGCAATATTATTCCAAGTTACCATCATGCATCTATAATAATTTTATACTCGAATTTTGGGGGATGAATTTTATCTACTATACCAGCAAGTCATTGAAAAAAACAGGCTAATGTGGGAACTCTAACCAGTGGTTCTATAACATTGTCATTTCTAAAATTCTCCCAAAGTAAGTAAAACAATATTTTGATTCTATTTGGTCTTTAAAAAGTATATCACATGTTCCTTCCTTCTTTCTCCTAATTTTATTAGAAAAAGCAATATAGTATGGTAGTTAAGTACCTGGGTTTTACAGCCAGACAAACTCAAGTTCAGGTCTAATTCAGCCTTTTATTGGCTGCTTCTTTCTTTTTGGCCAGGATGTTACTTAGCCTCTCTGAATCTCATCTGAAAAATAATATTCTCGCAGGGTTTATGAATGGAAAGCACTTAGCACAGTTGCATAAATGACAGGCATTATTATTATGTGGGGGGAAGGAAAGAAGGGTGAAGTGAGGAGTATCACCAAACATACTATGAGTTGTGTGTTACAACTCTGAGGAGATTCATAAAATTACACGAACTTTTAAAAACTGTGTGAGAATCCATGAAAGCTCAGAAGACCCACCTTTCCATAATGATCCCACTTAGGATTTGCTCTGAAGTTCAAAGCAAATTATCTAATGACTTTAGGACTCAGTTTCCTCATCTGTTTTCACAGCATGTCTGTGACCACAGAAGTCGATCAAAGACCAGAAAGAATTTCCTGAATATTCTGTTCTGCATAAGACCCCTCAGACTCTCAGTCAGTTCTGAGGTTAGGGTGAGGGTTGGGTCATAGGAAACCCTGATAGCAAGCCTGATTGAAAGCCTCACCAGCCCCACAGGACTGGGGACCAGAAAAGCTTCAATTTAATTTAGACCACATATAGTATTTACATAACTAATGATAACAAATTCACACTCATTCATAAATACAGACACAGATTTCTTTTATATTCATTATATGGCCTTGTGGCCTTACAGGAGTAAAGAAAGATACTGGTTTGTTGAGTGTACTTGGTGACTCAGCTTAGCTGATGGGACATGTGCCCAAAATAGAGGAAGATACTTCTAAACCTAACCTGGACCTTTGGGCAGCAACTGGTGACAAAAATTGACATAGGATTCACAGGAATCTAAGGAAATACCTTAGTACCATTTAGATCTACCTGTTGTACTTTTGGTGAATAGAATACATTCTCTACCCCTATCAGATCTCTCACCAGAGATGTTAACTGGTGATCAATTGATGGTTAATTGCCTCTGTCAACCCCCAGAGCAGAAAATGCTAAGAAATAGCCAAGAGCAGTGTAGCCAGAGGAGGACAATTAGGCCTTTGTTTTAGAAATTTCCCTGAGTTGTTTTCACTGGGAATTAGGGGTACTTTCTCTTTTCCAAATATCCATTTGAAATACTCTAAGAGGGCTGAATACTCAAAGCAGCCCCTCTGATTGATTACCCAGTCCTTACTCAGGTTTGTTGTGTTCCAGGTGCTTTGCTGTTGCCTTAATTTTTAGGCTCACTATTCTGAATACCACATTTTCAACCCAGGAAGACAGTGAGAATTCACTGAACAGTGTGAGCAATGCAAGCCATTTTTACTAAAAGTGAAAGAAAAGTCAAGAAGGCACCACCAGGGTGCAGTTCTTTGCAAATAAAATACACGTGTCAATAACAGCAGTGGACACAGGGGGGCAGTAACACACAACACACGCAGCCATTTTTTCCCTTAAATTTATAAATTAAATTGCATAAATTAAATAATGGTTTCCAAGTCTCCACTTTGAAAAAGGAATTTTCCCAAGAGTGTCTGTTGATAAAGAGATGCTACGTAGAGATACATGATTCAAAATGTTGTCTTTTGAATCTTAATCAGAAGATCTGATTCTGTTTGTGAATCCAGTAATTTTGCCATTTTACTTCTTGGACTCGAAATTAGGACAGACTATCTTTTTAAATTGGCTTTTACTATTTTGTCTCATCTCATGGGAGAATGACCGAAAGCTGTATATAATTTCTTTTGTTGTTGTTTTTTGATTTTTTTGTTTATTTGAGACGGAGTCTCACTCTGTCGCCCAGGCTGGACTGCAATGTTGCAATCTCACCTCACTGCAATCTCTGCCTTCCAGGCTCAAGTGATTCCCCTGCCTCAGCCTCCTGAGTACCTGGGTTAACAGGTGCACACCACCACACCCAGCTAATTTTTGTATTTTTAGTAGAGATGAGGTTTCACCATGTGGTCCAGGCTGATCTCGCATATAATTTCCTACATCCACATTTGTAAGTCAGACCATCCTAGTTTGAGAGGAGGACAGACTGGTCCCTGAGGTTGTGTGTAGTCTGTTCCCCTGGCCATGATGATGGGCTGGAGTGCAGGGACAGGGGGATAGAGCTTCTGCTCAACAATTGTTTTAGGGCCATGGTCATCTTGAGAGGCAAAGGCACCCTGGAGAGGCGAGGTGAACAGACCTAGAGGCGCCAGGGGTTTGAGAACAGATGGAGAGCAGGTGAACCTGGAGCTCACCTTCCTCAGGGCTGGGACAAGAGGAAGGCCACGTGTGGTGCCCCTGTGCAGAGCCAGCTCCTGCGGGACACACAAAGGTATCCACGCCCTAGGAGTTTCAGCTTTTCTCAAGTGCCACTGACAGCTTCACTCTGCCAGCTGCTCCTGCTTGTCAGACTCTAGGGACTTGTGACAAGAAGATCACTGAAGACCAACCAGAAAAGGAGAAGACTAAGGCTTCAAACTTTTGAAAGCTACTGGCCGTACTTTTATGGAGTACAGAAGAAAAACAAATCCTGAAGTATCTGATACTGTTGAGAAATAAGTACAAACTGCAGTTCATCCTGAAAAATAGCTAAATAATAACAGCTGACTGTATATAGTGCTTAAAGGGGTTGGCCACGGTTCTAAACTCATTTAAATCTTATAATGACCCTATGGGGCATGTACCATAATTATCCCAGTTTTATAGATGGAGAATCTGGGGTGCACAGAGGCTAAATGACTCTGCTAAGGACACTTGAGCTTTTAAGAATTGGAGCTGGGATTGGAACCCAGGTAGTCTGGTACTGGAAGCTACACTCTAAATTACGCTCTGATGCTGTCAAAATGAGAAATGCAAACTTTCTTCCTGTAAATGAAAGGAAAGCAAGCCCTTACTTTGAATTTCTGTAACTGCATTTGGAGTTAAGTTACTTGAATACATATATGATAAATTATCTAAATGAAAAATGCTGTTTTACACTGATACTTAACTCAGTTAAAGTTTATAAAGGGATTTTTCTTTTTAATTATTTTAATTCCACTTCCTGGTTATAAATACTTTAAAAAAAAGGCTTTTATACACCTCTATTAGAAATCAAGCATCCCTAGAGAGAAATCATGTCTTTTTCATGACTTTTTTAGCATATGGCGTATTTAGCATGGCGTCTAACCCAGAAAAAGTATTCAACAAATATTTATTAGCTGCTTGAACAGCTTTAATAACTATTCTTGCTTCAATAAATATTCATTATGGGTGAAAAGTACACCTACCAGAAGCTCTTGTTTTACTATATATCAAAATTGGAAAATAAATTTACGAGTTTCTAAAAGATGGAAAAAATGTATGAGCTAAAATATATCTTAATCAGTAATGTATTTTTAGGAATCATCGATAGTTTCTTAAATTGTTAATGCACCCAAGCGGAAAGGGAGAAGTAATGAAATTACAAAAATGTCAAATTCAGGATTCTTAGGAGAAGAGAGCTAAGATTATGTGTCAGGCAATAGGCTGGGCATTTTTATAATTACTTTTTTTGGCTTCTTAGAATTGCTAAAAGGCTATCATATTGTTCCCATTTTCCAGATGAGGAAGCTGAGGGTTAAGGAAGTAACTTCCTTTCCAACTAGTCAGGATTTGAATATGTCTGGTTTCAAAATCCATACTCTTTCTATTATACATTATATCAATCAAGAATTCATTCTGTAGCAATAGAATTTGTTGATGTTGGTTTAAAACCGTGGAATTTATTTTCTTACATGAAAGGTAGTGTGGAGACAGCTGTGTGTTGGCAATGGCCCAGTGCCCCAGTGAGGTCAGAACGATAATACTGTGATGTTCCTGGCCTTTCCTCATGGTTGCAAGACTCAAGGGAGGAAGATGAGAAAGGGAAGTAGGCAACACTTGCATCCAAATCCAAAAGCTTTCTTAGGAACCTCATAGGAGAGTTCATTTATATCCCATTAGCCATGACAGGCTTAGGGAGGAGGATGGTAAAGAGTTGGACAAGCCAATGAACAGTGCCTACACATTCAGGTTGTGATGTTTGATGGTAGATTCCTTTGACGCTGTCTCTGTAGGGTAATGGTTAAATGATCAAGCAGCTCCTCTGAGCTCATCTCTGGCAGGTACATTCTGGGTCAGAAGAACTGAGTTTTCAAGTGCATCTGGGGTATCTGGTCACTTTTGCTTCTGCCAACATAGTCTTGTCCAGTGTCACAGAGAGAACAAGCTGTTAAGTGCTGCCACTTCTCATGTGCTTCCTACAAGTCCCATGTCTGTAGCTTAGTGCTGTAAAACTGGGGTACTGGGTTTTTCTACTTTCTGTTTTTTTTGGGTTTCAAATAGAAAGAGCATCAGACAGGGAGTCAGAAGGCTTGGATTCGAGTCCAGCTTTGTTACCCATGGAGTGACCTGGAATAAATCCCTGAAGCTCCATGGGCTTTTATCTTTTTCATCTACACAGGATGGTGATAATATTCTTAGCTATTTGTCAGGATTGTAGATTGTATCAGTAACACTCTGAAATCACTAAGGTCTTATATAAATGAAGGTGTCATTACACTTACTAGGTCCAAAGGGGCCCTCTGGTTCCAAGGATTGCAGTGACCATCTTGGATCATGAGGCTGTAAGATCCCAAAGGCTGGAGCATCTGTCATCCTTATTTCTGTCTCCCCAGAACTAGCACAATACCTGCACTTACTAGCAACTGATTAAATGCTTATGCAATGAGGGAGTGAGTAGGTGAATGACTGTCTGAATTTTAAAAAATGAAGGCTGATGCTTTGACAACCAATTTCTAGCCCTTTGGCGCTGCCTGTGCTCTTGTGTGCCTGTCTGCCTGCTGGAGGTACTGCCTGAATGGCCTTCCCGTAGCATACAAAAGTGATTTTACCTCCAAGGTACGGTAGCTCTCATCTTCTGCTCAAAGCTGTAGGACGTCCTGTTCCTGCCACCAGCATCTCTCTTCTCCAGCCCTTGAGCATCAGTTCCATTATTTGTCCTTTGCTTCCTCTCATTCTCAAATCCTATCATTTGGCAAGCCTTTGAATAGTACTGTGCTTCTGCAATATTCAGGTGTGAGACAAACTTCAGCCACCATGCAGTATATTCGTTAAATATTGATGCAGCTATGGCAAAGCTTGATTTTGGTTACTGAGATGGCTCAGTGGGGCCCTTGCTTTGAGGCAGAGACTGGGCTGGATGGTTTCAGACAGTCCCAGCCTGTCTTAGGGGACTTGCCTTTGTGGCTTTGATGCTTCACCATCAAACATTGCCAGCAGCAGACTTGAGTCTACATTTTCTCAACTAAAGAGCCACGGGTTAGACAATGATAGCATGTGTTCAGATACGGCACTGAAAAATCATACACTCAGTTTGGATTGGGGATTCCTTTTCACTTTCACCATTTGTAAAATATCATCTTGATTAAGATATAATTCACGTTCCATTTAATCCACTCATTTAAAATGGATTATTCAGGCTTTTAGCATGTTCACAGTGCTGTACAACCGTCACTGCAGTATGTTCTAGAACGCTTAGATCACGTCACCCCTCCCACCAAAACACTTACCCATTAGCAGTCACTCTCCCTCTCTCTTCCTGGTCCCCACTCCCCCACCCCTAACCCTAAGAAATGACTAATCTGCTTTTGGTCTCTATATATTCATCTTCTCTGGACATGTAAAGTAAATGGAATCTTAATCCTATGTGGTTATTTTGTGACTGGCTTCTTTCACTTGACACAATGTTTTCAAGATTCATCCTTGTTATGGCGTGTATTATTAATTCATTCCTTTTTATGCTGAATAACATTCCATTGTATGGACATATATTTTATTTATCCATTCATCATTGATGGATATTTATGTTTTTCTATTTTGGGGCCATGATGAATAATAATGCTGCTTTAACCATTGGTGTATAAATTTCATGTGGACATGTTTTCATTTCTCTCAAGCAGATATCTGTGAGTAGAGTTGCTGGATCATATGATAATTCTATGTTTAACCTTTTGATGAATGGTCAGACTGTTTTCCAGTGCAGATATGCTGTAACTCTGGGTTTAATTTTGTAGCCCTTTTTAACTCGAGGACAGTTTTAGCATCAGAATAGAGATGGGCATTTAAACTGAGAGTGATAACCTGCTAAGATTTTAATCTGTGAAAAGAAACACAATTTTATTTTATTTTAAAGTACTGTGCATTTATAACTTGTGTCCAAGTCACTATTAGCAAATCTTCCAGGAGACAAGATTGCATTGTGCCATCTAGCTTGTCCATGGCAGAGGTAACATGCCTGGTTAAATATTCTTGTATTTAAAGTCACCTTCACTGGAATGTGGTCTTGAACCAGAGTCTTTCCTGCCACCCCTTGTGCCCCTTGTCAGGGATGTTCAGCCTCAGTCTAGTGACTGTTGAGGTCCTTGTATATCATTCCTGGAGTCCACACTCAGCACAGTCTTTTGCCCATGGATCTTTTTCTATAGTGGGTGACTATGGTACGGTAGAGAATTATATCACAGAGGCAACATCGTGATCTGCCAGTAGAATGCAACAGAGAAAGAGAGAGAGGAAGAGAAAGAGTGTTGCTAGAAATAGGGCATTATCCCCACAGTGGTTAAGGAGGGTGGAGGAGAAGAAAAATCTGTTTTCGTAACTTTAAGATTTTAGAGGGTATGTTCTAGAATTCTGACTACATAAAATATAAATCCTATTGCTCTGGGTTTAATTCTGTTGGCTTGCCTTCATAATTTAAGAAAATGATATGGAAAGACAAGACAGAAAAATATATCTTTGTCAGTTGAGCGTAACCTTTTTTAGACTCTATATCTCACCTCTGGTATACCAAAATTACGTGAATTTCTAATTTTAGCAAAGAGGAGAAAAAGCGTTTTTCTAACAGACTTAAATGTCTCTTTAAAATAGTACTGGTAGTCACTCCCTATGTTATTTCTTCTTTTGAAGAGTTAGGATTCAGTGAACACAGTTTTAGGAAACTAGTAAGTTTTAAAACATACAGAATGTTGGAAGTAGAGGAGAGGCAGCTAAAGAAATTGAAGCCCAGATAAATCAAACATGGTGTTCAAAGTCTCCTGGTCAGCCACAGCAGGAGCATTGACCCTCAGGCAGGGGCTCCTTACCTGTACACACTACCTCAGTCTGCCCTGGCTGTCCTGCACATGGAGGGCAGCTAGGAAGGAGCCTGCTAGCTGGCACACCTAAGCTCCTGGGCCCATATGTGCTGGGGCTCAGTGGCAGCCATTATAGTACAGGGTGGTGGGGTAAGAAGTTCCAGCTCTCATATCTGATCCTCAATCTTGGCCACTACTGTCACAAACAATCCCATTATGTGAATTAGAACAACTCAACATTCCTGAGCGTGGTTAAACCCTGCACTAGGGCTTGAGAGTGGCCCATAGGCACCATCTCAGACTCACGTGTACCTTTGCCTGGGAGATCTCCTGCAGGGCCTAACCCACACAATTGTGTAGGATGATCCCATTACTCTTGAAAGCAGGTCACTTTCCTCACCCACAAAATGATCAATTACATCAACCACATGAATAATAAGACTCCTCTAGTAAGGATTTGTGATGATTGAATAAGACCATGTTGGTAAAAGTGCTTTGTAAATCAGAAAGGATAACCAAAAGATAATTATCATAAATGTTTGTGCAGGCACACACACATGCATGCATGTGCATACACACACACACACACACACACACACACACACGTGCGGCTTTTGTTATTTTTAAATACTTAGAAAAGATCTTCAATCCTTTAACCCTCGTAAACAGGCCTTTGTAACCAGTGAAAATGCCCTTGGTTCTTGGTACCAGAAAAAATCTCAGTAGATATCTCAGCAAAACATAAAGAACAAAATGAAGGGTATCCTCTGATCCAGTGTTTCTCAAACCTGGCTGAATATTAGAATAACTTGGAGCATTTTGAGAATTCCCAGGTCTTACCCCAGAAATTCTGATTCATTTATTTGGTGGGTGTAGGAAGTGGGGAGAGGCAACCATTGATAGTTTTAAAGCTCCCAGGTGACAGACATGCACATGCAGGACTGAGAAAAACAGTTCTATACCCACTGTCCCTTATTCATCTTCATTCTCGTTCCATGCAGGCCTTGTGAGGCCAGGCAATGTTGAAATGGATGGCCAAGCTCAGGTGTCCTCTGATGTTGCTGGAGGCCCAGTGGCCTGATCTAACAATCTTAGACCTGCAATCGAATAAGGAGCCAGGAGCCACGGGATCCTAGCCATCCATATCTGAAGAGATCATTGAAGTGACTGTATTCGTTTGCTAGGACTGCCATAACAAAAATCCCGCAGACTGAGTGGTTTAAACCACAGAAACTTATTTTCCCATAGTTGTAGAAGCTGGAAGTCCAAGATCAGGTTTCTTCTGAGGACCCTCTCCTTGCCTTGCAGATGGCTACCCCCTTGCTCCTTCGGCACATGGTCAGCCCTCTGGGCCTGCACACCCTAGGCATCTCTTTTTCTATGTCCAAATTTTCTTACTTTTCTTCTTTTTTTGAGACAAAGTCTCACTCTGTCACCCGGGCTGGAGGGCAGTGGTGAGATCGCAGCTCACTGCAATCTCTCCCTCCCAAGCTCAAGTGATTCTGCTGCTTCAGCCTCCCAAGTAGGTGGGACTGCAGGCACACTACCATGCCCAGCTAATGTTTGTATTTTTAGTAGAGATGTGGTTTCACCATGTTGCCCAGGCTGGTCTTGAACTCCTGGCCTCAAGTGATTCACCCAGCCTGGCCTCCAAAAGTGCTGGGATTACAGGTGTGAGCCACCACACCCAGCCCAAATTTTCACTTCTTATAAGAACACAACCTAACAGCCTAATTTTAACTTAATTACCTCTTCAGGGATAATTAACTTATGGTCAGATGCTAAGATACTGGAGGTTAGGACTTCAGTATATGAATTTAAGAGGAAGCACTTAGCACATAACAGTAGCCCCATTAAGGAAACTGATGGTGTGTCCAGGACAAGGGAGCCCCATGCTGGCCCCCTGTAGAGTGGTGGCTCCAGCTGCACCCAGGACTGGGACCAAAAAAAGTGATGTGCTCAGGGAGAGCATTAAAGTCTAACAAGCCCTTGTATTCTTTGAGGAACCTAGTATTTCTTTGGGGATAAGTAAGTATTCTTTCATTTTAAAAGTATGACATGTCCTTTTAAAAATGTTTTGGTGGTTGGTGTTTTTAACTTTTGTTTTGTCAAATGATTAAGAGGAAAAGTCAACTCTTGTTTTTGGTTTGAGAGCAAATAAGTTCATTCAAACACTAAGACCAGAACCTCATGTTTGCAGTACATGCTTTTAACCATGCCAAACTTTAGAGTTAGAGGCATCATGCCCACTGAACTCCTGTTCTTAGATGAATTCTGTGAACTAATAACAAAAGAGTATATATACTACGAGTAGGTCTCACCTGGTCATCTTGAGACAGGATCCATCATGAGCTCTTGGGTCTATAGAGAGAGCCCATTGCCAGGGACCAGTAGGCAGCTTAAGCTCCAAGCAACTGATACAGCATTGGAAATATAGGATCAGCTGTGGTAGAGAGGGGTTAGGTGTCAGGACTCAACTTGAGGGTGTCCCACCCCTTCAGAGCCCAGAATCAAACTATCAGGGAAATCAGGGAACAAAACTTGGCCCTGCTTCTTACTCTCTGTATGGCCTCAGGAAACCTGCAATACTCCCTCTATGCCTCAGTTTCCTCATATGTAAAATGTAGAGAATATACTGTCTCAGAATTGTTGTGAAGATAATCATAGTATTTCATAAGATTAATGTGAGTAAACAGAAATACAAACAACTATCAGAGAATAAACACCTCTATGCAAATAATCTAGAAAATATAGAAGAAATGGATAAATTCCTGGACACATACACCCTCCCAAGACTGAACCAGGAAGAAGTTGAATCCCTGAATAGGTCAATAACAAGATCTGAAATTGAGGCAGTAATCAATAGCCTGCCAATAAAAACAACAACAAAAAAGTCCAGGATCAGATGGACTTACAGCTGAATTCTACCAGAGGTGCAAAGAAAAGCTGTTACTGTTTCTTCTGAAACTATTCTAAACAACTAAAAAGGAGAGACTTCCCTAAATCATTTTATGAGGCCAGCATCATCCTGATACAAAAACCTGGCAGAGATACAACAATAAGAGAAAACTTTGGGCCAATATTTTTTATTAATATAGACACAAAAATCCTCAGTAAAATAGAGACAAACCGAATCCAGCAGCACATCAAAAAGCTTATCCACCATGATCAAGTTGGCTTCATCCGCAGGAGGCAACGCTGGTTTAACATACACAAATCAATAAATGTAATTCATCATGTAAACAGAAGTAAAGACAAAAACGTCATGATTTTCTCAATAGATGCAGAAAGGCCTTCAATAAAATTCAACATCTCTTTATGTTAATAATCTCAATAAAATAGGTATTGATGGAACATACCTAAAAATAATAAGAGGAATTTATGACAAACCCACAGTCAGACTGAATGGGCAAAAACTGGGAGCACTCCCCTTGAAAACCAGCACATGACAGGGATGCCCTCTCTCACCACTCCTGTTGAACATAATATTGGAAGTTCTGGCCAGAGCAGTCAGGTAAGAGAAAGAAATAAAGCACATTCAAATAGGAAGAGAGGAAGTTAAACTGTTTCTGTTTGCAGATTACATAATTCTATATCTAGAAAACCCTACCATCGCAGCCTAAAGTTTCTTAAGCTGGTAAACAATTTCAGCAAAGTCTCAGGATAAAAAATCAATAGGCAAAAATCACAAGCATTGCTGTACACCAACAATAGACAAGCAAAGAGCCATATAATGAATGAACGCCTGTTCACAATTGCTACAGAGAATAAAATACCTAGGAATGCAGCTAACAAGGGAAGTGAAAGACCTCTTCAAGAACTACAAACCACTGCTCAAGGAAATAAGAGAGGACACAAACAAATGGAAAATATTCCATGCTCATGGATAGGAAGAATCAATATCATGAAAATGGCCATCCTTCCCAAAGTAATTTATAGTAGTTTATATTACCATTAAACTACCGTTGACATTCTTCACAGATTTAGAGAAAAGACTATTTTAAAATTCATGTGGAACCAGAAAAGAGCCTGTATAGCCAAGACAACCCGAAGCAAAACAACAACAACAACAACAACAAAACAAAGCTGGAGGCATCAGGCTACCTGACTTCAAATATACTACGAGGCTACAGTAATCAAAATGGTGTGATACTGGTACCAAAAACAGATATATAGACCAATGGAACACAACAGAAGCCTCAGAAATAACACCACACATATACAACCATCTGATCTTTGACAAACCTGACAAAAACAAGCAATGGGGGTAGGATTCCCTACTTAAATGGTCCTGGAACAACTGGCTAGCCATATGCAGAAAATTGAAACTGGACCCCTTCCTTACGCCTTATATAAAAATTAACTCAAGATGGATTAAAACCTTAAATGTAAAACCCAAAACTATGAAAACCTTAAAAGAAACCAAGAAGAAAATCTAGGCAATACCATTCAGGACATAGGCACAGGCAAAGATTGTATTACAAAAACATCAAAAAGCAATTGCAACAAAAGCAAAATTGACAAATGGGACCTAAACTAAAGAGCTTCTACACAGCAAAGAAACTATCATCAGAGTGAACAGACAACCTACAGAATGGGAGAAAATTTTACAAGCTATCCATCTGACAAAGGACGTGTATCCAGAATCTACAAGGAACTTAAGCAAACAACCCCATCAAAAAGTGGGCAAAAGACGTGAACAGACACTTGCAAAAGAAGACATTTATGTGGCCAAAAAACATGAAAAAAGCTCAATGTCACTGATCATTAGAGAAATGCAAATCAAAACCACAATAAGATACCATCAGACAAGTCAGAATGGTGATTATTAAAAAGTCAAGAAACGACAGATGCTGGTGAGGCTATAGAGATATAGAAAAGCTTTTACACTGTTGGTGGGAATGTAAATTAGTTCAACCATTGCAGAAGACAGTGTGGTGGTTCCTCTAAGACCTAGAACCAGAAATACCATTTGACCCAGCAATCTCATCACTGGGTATATGCCCAAAGGAATATAAACCACTTGATTATGAAGATTCATGCATGCATATGTTCATTGCAGCACTATTCACAATAGCAAAGATATGAAATCAACCCAAATGTCCATCAGTGATAGACTAGATAAAGAAAATGTGGTATAGCTACATCATAGAATACTATGCAGCCATAAAAAGAAATGAGATCATGTCCTTTGCAGGGACATGGATGGAGCCATCATCCTCAGCAGGATGATGAACAGGAACAGAAAACCAAATACCGAATATTTTCATTTGTAAGTGGGAGCTGAACAATGAGAGCACATGGACACAGGGAGGTGAACAACACATAATGGGGTCTGTCAGGGGAGGGTTCGGGGAAAGGGAGAGCATCAGGAAGAATAGCTGATTCATGCTGGGCTAAATACCTAAGTGATGGGCTGGTAAGTGAAGCAAACCACCATTGCACACATTTACCTATGTAACAAACCTACACATCCTACACATGTATCCTGGAACTTAAAATGCAGATTAATGTGAGTAAAATGCTTAGTACAGTGTTTGGCATGTTATAAATGCTTAATACATATTGATTACTGTTTTTATCATTAATATACAAAATACTTTATAATAACTGCTTTCTAGTTCAGGAGTGCTGTGAAAATTTTTTATAAGAATGGGATGACGTTATTTAACATGGGACCTATAAAACAGAGCAGAAGTTCACCTCTCTAATCTACCTAAATACTCACACAGAAGAGCTAAAACATTTGCACGTGAGTTAGCTGGGAGTTGAGATGGTGAATCATTCTCCCCAATGATCTGTAGTGATAGCTAAGAACCACCTCTAAAGGCTGGAGGCCTAGGGTACTTACAAAATAGGTGGGGAGACCCTATACTCGGAAGGAGAGGATGGTTCCCCACCGGCGTAGAGGGTTTAACACCCGGACCCAAGAGTCACAGCAGTTTATCCATCATGACTATAGCCAGATTCCCTGCTTGTACACTGAGCAAAGGCTTTAAGTCATTCTTTCTACAAGTATTTAATGAGCACTTACTATTTTCCTGTGGGAATATGATAGTTAGCTCAAACCCCTGGGCCCAGTCTTCATGGAGCTCACAGTCTAGGGGTTCATCCTTGGAAAACCCCAAGTTAAGCAAGAGCAATCAGTTTCCTATCCTCTTCCCTTTAAAATAACTTTTTACCTCCAGGGAAGTGATCTTTTTACAACAACTTTCCCCAAGTCTCTGGCTTTGTCTTTAGTTTGTATTTAAATAAAGTTGGAGAAAAATCTATCATGGAATAAAAAATAAGAAAACTTAACAGGCTGTTGAAGCAAAGACCCTCAAAAGAGGTTGTTTGAACCAGACTTCCCTTTCTGATAAAGCATTGAGACTGCCTAAACTGAATCCCATCAGTCCTCTGTCCTCTGCTAGCCTTAGTTCACTTGGGCTGCTATAACAAGAGTGCTATGGAAACAATGGAAATTTATTGCTTACAGTTCTGGAGGCTGGGAAGTCCAAAATTAAGACACCTGAAGCTGCTGTGTCTGGTGAGGGTATGCTTTCTGCTTCATAGATTACACCTTATAACTATATCCTCACAGGGTGGAAGGAGTTAGCTTTCTGGGTTCTCTTATAAAGGCACATTCACAAGGATGGAGCCTCATCACCTAAACTCCCTCCCAAAGGCCCTCATCTTGTAATACTGTCACATTGGGGATCTGGTTTCAACTTATGAATTTTGGGGGAACATAAACATTCAGATCATATCATCATTCATTCCCCACATTCTCTGCAATTTCTTCCCTAGCTCGTTTCCAACTGCTCTACTGTCCCTGACTACCTGTGATGGTTAATTTTAGGTGTCAATTTGACTGGACTAAAGGATACACAGATAGCTGATAAAACATTAATTCTGGGTGTGTCTGTGAGAGGGTTTCTGGAAGAAATTAGCGTTTGACTCAGCAGACTGAGTAAAGCAGATCACCCCCACCAATGTGAGTGGGCATCCTGCAATCCATTGAGGGCCTAAATATTAATAGAAGAAAAAGGCAAAAGACGGGCAAATGCACTTTCTCTGTTGGAGCTGGGACATCCATCTTCTCCTACCCTCAGATATCAGAACCCCTGGTTCTCAGGCCTTTGGACTTGAACAGAATTATACCACTGGATTATCTCATTCTCCATCTTGCAGACAGGAGATCATGGTACTTAGCCTCCATAATCACATGGGAAAATTCCTATAAATAATAAACCTCTCTGTGTGTTTGTGTGTGTGTGTGCGTGCGCACACACTTGTGTCTTTGGAGAACCCTGACTAATACATTACTCAGGACTGCCTTTTCTTCATCAGATGTGTTGATGCAGGTAGGATGAAGTGTCAGCAAACCAGCATATTATAATTTACTCTTTCACTTTAAAAAACAAAACCAAATAATCATGGCAAGAAACCCTCCTCGACCCTCTGCATTTCTGTCTTATTTCTCTAGTTTCATCCATAATCAAAATTCTCAAGAGTTGTCTACATACTCTGCCTCCAGTTTTGCATGACTCATTCACCCTTCAGCTTCTCCCAGCCTGGCTTCTACTCTCTCAGCTCCACCCACGACATTGGCTGAAGCCATAAATTACCTTCAGGTAATCAAATAAAATCATTTGGTGTATTTCTTTTTAATGAAATATAATGAACACATAGAAAAGTACAAAAAGTGTAAGCATACAGATTGACAATGTTTTTGAAAGTGGTCACATTCATTGAACCATCACTAAGGCCAAGAAGTAGGAGTGTGTGTATTAAGAAAACATAACATGAAATTTATTATTTTAACATATTTTAAAGCGTGCAGTACTGTACTGTTAACTATAGGGACTATATTCTACAGCAGATAATAAATTCTGGAGAACTTACTATCTTGCATATTTTAAACTTTGTATCCATTGACGTCTATTTTTTGAAATTGGGATTTACATCCTTTTCTAATTTATTTTTAAGATAATTTACATTTTATGAATATGGCCTTTTTTGGTTATATTAATTTCAGAGTCTTCAACTTTGTGGCTGTCTTTTCTCTTAATAATTTCTTTTTATGTATATAGTATATCTCTCTATTCAAATCTTCAGTTTTTCTCAGCAGTATTTATAGATTTATTTTGGAGCTTTTTACACATCTTTGGTTTATTTCTATGCATTTGATATTTGTTGATGATAGTAAACACAACATCTTTTTTTCTTTCAGAATTTCACTGTTTATTGCTGGTTACAAAATTAAAATTATTTTTATGTATTAACTTTTCATCACCCATATTCCTAAATTCACCTATTAATTCCAATAAGCATTAATTATCTGAAGGCTCTTTTTTGTTTACTAGGTATACAATAATTTTATATGTAAATAATTTAAGTTTTATTTCATACCTTCCAATCTTTAATACCTTTTATATTTTTACCTTGCCTTTTGTACTGGCCAGTAGCACCTCGAATAAAATTTTAAATAAATGTAGTAATAGCAGAAATTCTTGTCTTATTCTCATTCTCAAGGAAAGCATTTTTAATAACTATGATATTTGCTTTGTAACTTTTGTAGATATAGTTTGTCAGACTTAAAAGTTGTCTCCTATTCATAATTTGCTAATACTTTCTTGTTGCTAATAATTTTTCATTGTAAACGTTAAACTCTATTTTTTCGTACTCATTAAAACGATTATTTTTCCACCCTTTTGTCTCTTAATATGGTTGATTGATGTTTCTAAATGTTAAACCAACCTTGTATTCCTAGAACAAAGCCAACTTGGTAGTCATATATTATTGTTTGCTACATTTTATTTGTTAATATATTGTTTAGGACTTTTTGCATCTATGTTCATGAGAGAAATGAAACTGTAATTTCCCCTTCTTACCAGGCTTTGACATTCAGGTCATCCCACCCTCATAATGCTTGTTGGGAAATGTCTCCCCAAACTCCTAATTTTTTTTAATTTATTTATTCACTTAGAGACAGAGTCTCACTCTGTCACACAGACTGGAGTGTAGTGGTGTGATCATGGCTCACTGCAACCTCAATCTCCCTGGCCCAAGTGATCCTCCCACTTTAGCCTGCTGAGTAGCTGGGACCACAGGCACATGCCACCATCCTGGCTAATTTTTCTTTCTTTTTCTCCCCTCTCCTCCCCTCTCCTCTTCTCCCCTGCCCTCCCCTCCCCTAACCTCCCCTCCCCTCCCCTGACCTTCTCTCTTCTCCCCTTTCCTTTTCTCTCCTCCCCTCCCTTTCCCCTCCCCTTCTTCTTCTCTCTCTCCTCTTTCTCTCTCTCCATTTCTCTCTTTCCCTCCCTCTCTTCCTTCCTCCCTCCCTCCCATCTTCCCTCCCTCCCTCCTTCTTTCTCTCTCTCTCTCTCTCTCTCTCTCTCTTTCTTTCTTCCACTAGTCTGGAACTCCTGAGCTCACGCAATCTTCCTGCCTTGGCCTCCCAAAGTGCTGGCATTACAGTCATGAGTTACTATGCCTGAAATCCAGAAGAATTCCTGTAGTATCACTATAGGAACTTGAAGTTTTCTCAGGAGGTTTTAACCAAGGATTCAATTTCCTTAAAAGATAGTACTCTTCATATCATTAGTCAATGGTGACACACGGGATGTAATGACTTTATCAGGTTAGAGTTTAGAAGTTCACTCTGGCTTCACTGCAGAGGATAGATTGAAGGCAGACAATATTGGACAGAGGCCAGTCAGGAAACTGACAATAGTTACTTGTTGACATCAGTACTAGGCAGTGGCAGAGAGTTGAAAAAGTGGGAACAGGTGAAAATAAATACTTATATATTTTTTAGGAAATGAGTTATAAAAGGCAGTATGATAAGGATGGTCTATTTTAAAAGTCTGAGCTTACTGTGTGTTTTCTCTCCTTTTATAAGCAGAATCAGAGAGCTGGTACCATTTCAGTAGGTTCTTGGCCTGCCTGAAAACTATGACCCTGGAGCATCATTTACTCAAAATGCTCATCCAAAATCAGGACATCAAAACTAGTCACTCTTCACCTTATGGAAACGAATACCCCAAGGTAATATGGTATTATTATTATTATTTCTGATTGACATATAGCTCTGGTGAGGGTGGATTTTACACTCATGCTGTATCCTTCCTGTCTCTCCTTTCCCTTCTGTAGATTTCCTCTGGACACTTTCCACACATCCTCATTTGGCTCCTGCTAATGAGCAAGTTGAATTAGGAGGTGGTGCCTGGCAGTTCCTCCTCTAATTATCCAGGGAAGACAAAAAAAGAGGAAAACAGGAGTTGGGAGGTAAAGCTTAGAACAGAGAGATAACCATTAACTAGAAAGGCCTAATAGATGAGTAGGAGAAAAGATAACACAGGAGGCAAGGAGAGCATGGTGAGCCATGGAAGGGGTGAGGGAAAGAGATTGAAGACTCGACTCCACCGGTGTGGGATCATCTTTGGGTGTGGACTCTGTTGTGTCTCGGGTTCAGGTTATTTAAGAAGCCTAGTGAGCCAGATGTTCCCCTCCTTAGTGACTGGTTTTGTCAGGTTGTAGCTTGGCCTTTCAGTTCCCTAATAGCTCACGTTATCTCCTCTTCCTCCTAGGCCTTAATCACTTCTTACCTTTTTACCTCCCAGTTGGTTGATATTGACTTCTTATTAAATAAAATGTGGTCTTTACTCTTACGTTAAAATTCCGATGGAGAAAGAACAACGTATACACAGAAAGAATGTCACAACTATTTATGTTAATTAAAGGAAATACAGACCAAGGGTACTGAGTTCAGGCAGTTGAGATATTCCGGAGAAGGGGGTTTCCTTAGGATATTGCCGCATGGACTCACGTGCTCACTGTGATACAGAAACACCTGGAGATTTTTCTTTCACATAAGACTTAGAGGCAAAGTTACTGTAATCAAGAATATGTTATTAAGAAGGCCTGGTATTAACACTGTCATTGGTAAGCATTTTGTAACATATAAAGCAGACCTTGGGTTTTCAGGACACTTTATCTGCTAATTGTCAACAAAATACAGCTGAGGTTGCAATGTGTCAGCAAGAATGTGAAGGAGGAAGTCAGAAAGTCAAATCAGCTGGGCTTGGCCTGTTTGCCGTAGGTGGTGCTCTTAGAGACTCTGTGGTTCATTCTGTTTGGCGGCTTAAAGAGCCATTTAGGTTCAGAACTAAAATGTGTGGGCCAGGAAGAAGGCAGTGAATGACTGGGATCAACTTGCCAGTGTCTCCCAGGGGCACTGTCAGATAGCTGGAAGTCTCTCTCATACGCATCCACTCCCATAAGCAGCTCTTGGCAAGATTGAAAAAAAAAAAAAAAAAGAGCTTCTCACTTGTGTTTCTTAACTGTCACTTTGCCTAAGAATCACGTGGTGCTTGTCAAAGTGCATATTCCTGGGCCCTACTCACAGACACTTACACGTTACTTTTTGGAACTGGGCCCAGAGGTCAGCATTTATTTTTACAGGCACACCAGGTATTCCAGAATAAGATGCTCTGTGGGCCACATTTTCAGAAATGCTGCCTTAAAGCCTTCCATGTGTCCCAGCTGTCTAATCACTGTATGAGGGGCCATGATTTAATCTATTTCCAAAGAAAGGGGTCTGGAAGTCGTTTTTCTCCTCCTACATTCCATCTGTCATCTCCTTCTGCCACTCTGACATTTCCTTTACGTTTGGGCCCCCTCCTCAAGCTCTCATCCAAAAGCACCGTCTAAGCTGGATGCATGTCACACAAGAGCTTCTGTAGTTGTGACTGCTTAAGTGAAACCAGCCTCCACGAGGGTGTCCAGCAGAGAGGTGCACCTGAGGGATTAGGGCAGCAACCTAGCCCGGGCCTCAGTTACTGCAGAACTCAGTTTGCCAGAGGTGCCAACGTGAAGAACAAAGGCTGAGTCTTACACAGGTTTTCCTTTTTGTTTCTTTAAAACTTGGACTTTTTCCCAGTATTTTTAAATGGGGGAAATTTCTCATAAACATCCAAATTTCTGACTGTTCTTAGAATATCAGATCTAGCCAGTTTGGCCAGTTTCCCTAAGGGCAACAGTCAGCTGGTTGAGGAGAGGCTGCCTTCTTGAGACACTGTACCAGCCCCACCAAGCAGAGGTGCATATTTTCTGAAGTTAAGGAAGCTAACAGGTTAAGGCCTGTTCTTTCAAGGCCCTTGACCCAATTCTGTATTTGCGATTCTGTGTTGTTTTCTTAAAGAGGCCTCCACAATTGTATACGTTTCCGATTCCAGGAAACCTGGATCTGTTCCTGCAGCTCTGCTCTATGGACTCCCCACACTGAGGTCAAGGGCAACTGCCGTTCATCATAAGACTTGCCAGTGGATTTTCTTTAAGTAGAGAAACATTTCTCTGAACTCATGGGTCTATAGGAACAAACGAAGAGGGCCTCAGATTTCAGGAAGAAGGGGAGAGAGCCTGTCTCTTTGTGGATGTGATCTGGCCTGCATCCCTGGCCTTTCATTTCATGATCCCTGGCTGCATCGAGGTCTTCATCTACAATTCATGATTCCTTAAATTCTATGGAGTTGGAACAACCGTTTTGTACATAGACCTGCTTGCTTTCTTCTCCATTTCTTAAAAGACATATTTAAATCCCATCGATTTAATCCTCATTTGATAAAGTGAGGCTAGGAATCACTATGATGAAGAAAAAGAAAAGGTAGAGTCTGCTCATAGAAAGAGAATGAGGTGTACGTCTTGCTCTTTTGGAATAGAATGTCCCATGGGAAAGGACTGAATCGTTTCTGTAATTTTTAATACAAGTGTTTGCAGGCATGGCTAAATGCTCTCTGAGAACTCAATAGATATGCACTGAGGATAAGACATGTATAAAATAGATTAAAGCATATGTTCTTCAGTTACCTTCTAGGGTATTTTTTAATGTATTGGTCGCTGCTTGAACAGATCCTTCTATCCCACCATATTAGAGCTCTGTGGAAGTACAAATATTTTTGTTGTAATAACGTGCTGTGATATTGGGAATTCAGTCATTGCCTTTTGCCCTCCCAAGATACTTTTTGCTTTACTTTGACATTTCTTGTGTTGTTCACAGTGCTGTTTTAAAGCCTCATTTTTCACTCTCGAGATTGTTGAGGACTGGGTGATGTTTTCTGTGAATACATTATTTTTATTACTCAGGCGCCATGTCTCTGCTTCTTGTCAGGAAAGGAGGAAAACTGGCATACATTATAGATCATCTGGCAGGGAGTCTTCCCGAATGATTTATTTGAAGCTTATTTTAACATTCTCCATTTGTACAGACGGTTAGTCTTCTCTTCTTTCTAGATAATGTCTTATTAAAAGGAAACACCTGTTTAAACATGTAAAAATAAGACTAAATGTAAACAAAAGGAGTTTTTGGTAAATGTGGCATTTGCCGTATCTAGTTTCTAATTTTTCCTGGGTGGAAGTGGGCTGGGGGATATGATTTATTACTTTGGGTAAGACCCATTAGCTACTTTTTCTGCAAAATCATGGGGCGAAAGCCAGTGTCCACCAGGCCAGTGTGCTCTGTGGGTCATGACTGTAGAACTAGGAAGAGGTTGATTATTTTAATGATATCATTAATAACATAAGCCTAATTTTTCAGTAGTTTTCCATCTAGTTGCCTACATAAATGTCAATCTAAATTTATTTTTTCTACTTATCCTGGCCCTCTCTGTAACTGAAGCCCAGTTTTGAATCATTTCTAGTCCTAAGATAGTATTAACATGATTCCAGAAGGCTTATGCCTTCAGATGTCTAAAAGAATCAAACAGAAATCCTGAAAATCATATTACAAGAAAGGAAAACAATCGGCCATTCTTAGAAACTTAGATGCAAAAATCCAAAGCAAAATAATAGCACATCTAATCCATCAATGTATAAAACGTAAATATACAATATGACCAAGTTGTGGTTTTCCCAGGAATGCAATGTTATTCAGATATTTGCAGATCAATCAGCCACATAATAAAGGAGAAAAAAAAAATAGCTATATCAATAGATGCAGCACAAATATTTGATGAAATTCCACCATGTTAATAATAAACTCTTAGCTAACTAGTAGTAGATAGAAATTTCTTAAATAGAATAAACAGAGTACAAAACAGCGTAATAAACAGAGTACTTAATGAGAAAATACTGAACATGTCTTTCTGAGATTAAAAAAAAGAAGGGATGCTTGCTATTACCACTGTTACATTGCTGTAAATCAAGGAAAAGGAATAAACACTGGAAAGGGAACAGTAATTACCATTCAGGCACCCCATTTGCATGCTACATGTTTGCATTCATAGAAATCCAAAAGAATCCTTAGATCAACTATTACAATTAGCAAATGGATTTATCAAGGTCATTGCATAAAAGCTCAGTATATAAATTATATTTTTATATACTAGCTCAAACAAATAATGAAAATTTAAACATACCTAAACATAGAGCTAACAAGATAAACCAAAATGCAGCATGGAGAGATTAAAAAGGTGAAAAATACAAAGGAGAAGATAAAATACATACAGAATAGAGTGAAAAAGACTGAAGCTATGAGTAATTTTATTCCTAGAGGGAATGTGACAGAAGCAGCACTAATTGAACAGTTCATGGCTAAGAAATGTCCAATACTGGGGAAAGAAATCAAGACACAAACTAAAAAGTCCAACAAACTATAAATAAGATAAATAAAAAGAAACCCATACCTATGCATCACAATTAAATGGCTGTAAACAAATAACAAAGAAAAAATCTTAAAAGCAGCCAGGGGGTGGAGTGAAGGAGGAGTGAAGACAAATTACCAAAATTAGAGTGAGCTGACTTTGTATGAAAAATAATGGCAGCCTAAAGATAATGAGAAAATATCTTTAAAGTACTTTAAAAAACTGCCAACCTAAAATTCTATTTTTATCCTCAAAAAAAGCAATTGAAATGAGGATATTTTCAGATGAACAAAAACAGTGGATTCATCACCAGCAAACCTATTCACAGAAAGCCAAAGGATATTGTTTAGGCAGAATAAAAATGTTCACAGATGGAAGGTGGGAGACCTAGGAAAAATGAAGAGCAATAGAAAGGGAAATGTATGGTTGGGCACAGTGGCTCACACCTGTAATCCCAGCACTTTGGGAAGCCAAGGCAGGTGGATCACGAGATCAAGAGATTGAGACCATCCTGGCCAACATGGTGAAACCCCATCTCTATTGAAAATACAAAAATTAGCTGAGCATGGTGGTGCGCCTGTAGTCTCAGCTACTTGGGAGGCGAGGCAGGAGAATCACTTGAACCTGGGAGGTGGAGGTTGCAGTGAGCTGAGATTATGCCACTGCACTCCAGTCTGGGTGAAAGAGCAAGACTCCATCTTGAGAAAATCAATCAATAAAGGCAAATTTATGAATAAATCTACATGAATATTGGCTGTATGAAACAATAATAAAAGTGTCTTATAGACATAAGTCAGGAGTTGGGTAAATGGAATTAAATTCTGCTAGAGTCCTTGCATTGTCCAAGAGAACAGCATCAATAAACATGATATTCTAAGCAGTTAAAAATATGTTTTGAAATATCAACGGTAATTATTAAAAGAATAGACAAGCATTTATTTGTAACTTTGAACCTAATATTAGGAAAAAATGAAATAATAAACATTGACTCAATCTAAAACAAGTTAAGAAAATCAAGAAAAAAAATATAAATCAGGTAGAGCAAATAAAAAAATACACAGTAAGATTATAGTCTTAGATATAAGTACATCAGTAACTATAACAAATATAAATAGACTAAATGCTTCAATAAAAAAGTATTTCAGAATGGATTGAACAGATTTTATGAGGTTTGTAAAAGACACACTGAAAATATAAGAATATAGAAAGATCGAAATGCAAAAATTAAACAAAATAAAGCTAAACACACAGAACATTTACAAAAGTTCACCATATGCTGGTCACTGAAGCAAATCTCTAGTATCAAAAAATTAAAATTAAACAGAGTATGTTCTAGATCCACAATACAATTAAGCTAGAAATAAATTACAAAGAGATATCAATAAAATTTTCATGTACTTGGAAATTAAGCAGTATACGTTTATGTAACTCAAGGGTTAAAGCAGAAATCATAAAATAAATTAGAAAATACTTTGAACAGAAAAATTATTTCATCTTAAAACCTGTGGGATACTGGCTCAAACTATGCTTAGAAAGAAATTTATAACTTTAGTTGTGATGGATGTCTGAAATATCTATTTGCTTACCATTTATTTCAAGAAGTTAGTAAATTATATCAAGCCAAACAAAGTAAAAGGAGGGAAACAATAAAGATAAGAGAAATGAATGATATGGAAAACAAAAAATAGAGAAATCAATGTCAAATATTGCTTATTTGAAGAAACTAATAAATCTGAGAAACACCTGCTTAGACTGAGCAAGAAAAGGAAAAAGAAGTAAAAAAAAATCAATGTCAGGAATGAAGAGGGCACATCATTATAGACACTAAGAATATGAAAATATAATTAATAACTTTATGCCAATATATTTTAAATTTTAGACAAAATTTATAAATTCCTTTAAAAACAGAACAGTTATGATACAAGAGGAAGAAAATAGTTCTGCAACTAGTGAAGATAGTAAATCTGTAAATTACAAATCTACCTCATTGCAGGGAGCTGAGATTGCACCCGCACATTCCAGCCTAGGTGATAGAGTTAAGACTCCATCTCAAAAAAAACAAAAACAAAAACAAAAACAGAAAACTTTGGGCCTTGAGGCCATTAGCCCTGGAATCTACCATTCATTTTAGGAAGAAATGGCACTGATATTATGTGAACTCTTAAAGGGAGTAAGACAAGAATAGGTATCTTGTCTAGCATAATTTATGAACCCAGTATAAAGACATGATGAAAAAGGAAAATTATAGGTCAGTCTTAATCTTTACATTTTAATTTTTTTAGAGACAGGGTCTCATTCTGTCACTCAAAGTGGAGTGGAGTGGTCTGTTCACAGCTCACTGCAACCTCAAACTCCTGGGCTCAAGCAATCCTCCTGCTTCAGCCTTCTCAGTACCTGGGATACAGGCACATGCCACCATGCCTGAGTAATTTTTAAATCTTTTGTAGGGACGAGGACTTGCTTGGTTGCCTGGGATGGTCTCAAACTCCTGGCTTCAATGCTTCTCAAAATGCTCCTGCCTCAGCCTCCTTAATTGCTGGGATTACAGGTGTGAGTCATCAAGCCCAGCCTAGGCCAGTCTCATCCTTCAATAAAGACAGACTAATGGAGCAGAGAAAAATTCCCAGTGACATATGTAACTGATAAAGGGGTTGATTTTGGACTGTACCTAGACTGCCTACAAATCAATAGGAAAAGACAACCCAGTAGGAATACGGGCAATAGATTTGAATGGCTACTTCACAATAAAGGATTTTCAAATGGTCAGTAAAAATATGAAAAGATACCTACAACTTCATCAATAAGCAGAATAAAAAATTAAATCATAATGAGATATGACTACACATCTGCCAGAATGGCTAATCAAAAAGACTGATAATATCAAGTTCCAGCGAGGACATGGAAAAAGGGACTGTCAAACACTGGTGTTTGATGCAAGTGTAAATAAGGACAACCATTTTGGAAAACTGGCATTATATCCTGGCATTTGGCATTATATCCTAACGTTGAACATACACTATCTTGTGACTGAGCAATTCTACTCCTGGAAATACCCAATAGGTATGCTCTTGCACATGTGTGCCAAGAGTGTTGCATACAAGAAAATTTCAGCAGAATTATCAGAATAGTCCCAAACTGAAAGCAGCACAAGTGTTCATCAATAATAGAGTAGAAAAATAAATTCCTACTGAGGAATCCTTTATATAGCAGGGGCCATGGAATTTGAGCTGGTAAAATAATAAATTTCAAAGTCATTCTTTCCATGGTGTAGACAAACTTGGGTGGACAGAAATCACGTTAATGTGGACAGGATACACATCAGCAACTGCTCTTCACAAGAGCCACCTAGTGAAAATCTCTAAAGCACATGTGATTCACCCAACAGGACCACCTCGACTTCTATTCTTGATCATACGCCACCACCAGAAAGCTTCATTCCTGTACGTCATCAATTTAGCCCCTGGCAGAATTTTCTTTTCTAGCTTTCATTTATTGCTTTTCTCTCTCTAGGAGGACAAGCCTCTGTCCTGGACCCAGCTCTGAGGTGGGCAAAGAGACCTTAGAAACACAAACAGCAAGCTTTGAATTCCAGTTGCATCTCTTATTAAACGGTAAGCATGGGAAAAATTACTTATCTATCCAAATTTCAATGTCCTTATCCATAAAATGGGTATAATAACATACATATATACCATACAGCTATATGAAGATCAAATAATGTCTAAAAAATTTCATGCAAAGAAAAGTGCTCCGATGGTAGCTATTAGTAGCTTATGTTGATTCTGATTAGCTTCCATTTCAGTATGCCATGATTTGAATGTTTATGTACCTCCAGAATTCATCTTGAAATTTATTCCCCAATGCAATAGTGTTAAGAAGTGGGGCCTTTAAGAGGTGATTAGCTCATGAGGAGCATTCACTCATGAATAGGATTAGTTCCCTTATAAAAGAGATATTGCATAGTGCTCACCCCTTTTGCCCTTCTGCTCTTCCACCATATGAGAACATAGCATGTATCCCAGCTAGAGGATGCAGCAACAGGTACCATCATGGAAACAGAGAGCAAACCCTCACCAGACTCCAAATCTTGGACCTGGCAACCTCTGGATGTGTGAGAAATAAATTACCCAGTCTGTAGTATTTTGTTATAGCAGCAGGAATGGACTAAGACAATGTATTTTGACATTAACTCAGACCTTGTCTTTTCTCCTCGCTACTATGCTAAGAACCCCAAGCATAACTGTACCAGAGGAGTTGGGCATATTCCCAGCTGACTGCTCGGGAAAGGCATTTGTGTTGTGTGTCACCTGAATGAAGGCTGATTTCTATAGACAGCAGCCAGAGGGACCGAAGAGGGAGGAACAAAGAGGGAAGGGAGAACATCTAGGCAAAGAGAATGAGATGAACCTCTGGATTCTCTTGAAAACTAGACTCTAATGTTGGGGCCAGAAAATACTATTGAGTGTTGACATCTTTTCTGTACCTTGCCAGCCAACCAGAATTTTCTTTACCTGCTTTCTTCATCCTCTATAAGGGGAGCTCTATTTTCACTAGCTCAGTTGTGAGGCGTGTGTGATGCATAATCAGGCAGTGTGCACAGAAACACAAACTAGATTCTGGGAGACAAAAGAATAGGAGCAGACAGAAAAGAACAGGGAAGGGAGACAACAGGCTGGGCACTGGGGAGAATATTATTCAGCACTGAGAATTGTAGAAGGAAAGGCATTTGGGGTAAGCAACTGATGACCACTTTGGAGAACACTGTAAGTGGCAGAGACGATCAAATAACCACAAAATGGCAAATCTGCCTTGGAATTTAATTTGGAACCAGTTCTGTTGGATCTGGAGTTCATTCTACCAACCTCCATGCCCTCCTGTAACAGCAAGAGAGAGCCAGGGGCTTTTCAAAGAGATGACCAGGGCTATGGGTTTCAGGTCTGCATGGAAGGCATTTTTAAACACACAAAACCAGGCATGATTGTAGCTGAAAAGGAATGAGGGGGAAAGGAAGCAACTAGAATTGCATTTTTCATAAACATTGCCTTTGGTCTGCTTCATACGGATGACTAATGAATATGTTGACTATTGCTCAATGAAATATTTATTATGTGTTAACTTTGTTTCAAGACTTCCTGATTTACTCTGATATGTTAAATTATTGAACATTTGAATTATAGAGCTATCTGAATACAAATCTTTATTTCTGAGGATTTGTTCTACGAAATTGCTTTTGTGTACCTAATCTTTGTTATATATAAGCCAGCAATAGATCTGGAATTAACTTAATGTAATATACATAAAAGTCATATATATACAAATAATTTTTCTGGGATATTACCTTAAGCTTAAGGTATAACCATAATCACAGTCATACATTATCTTTTGTATGATAATTATTTTGATTATATAGATTCTTACTGAAGGGAATTTAGATAATACCATAAATATAAATAAGATAAAAATCACCCACAGATCTTACTGTTCAGAGATAATCATTATTCATATTTTAAAATATTTTTAGCTACTCTTTTTTTATGTCTATGCAGACAGTTATTATTATATAATTGAGATTATTGTGGCTTTTTACTTTTATATGCTGCTGTTGTTAATTAATACTATATTCTGACAAGTTTAAGATACCAAGAAATGTTCTTTAGAAATTTAGTATATAATGGCTATGCTCTATTCCCACATGTTGGATACATCATAATTTATTTAAACATTCCTCAATGTTGAAGTTTTAGGTTGTTTTCATTATTTTCCTGTTATATAACGTTGTGATAACTATCTTGATACAGTACTAATATTTGCCTGAACTTTTGCTTTTATAACATCTTGTTTGAGATCTAAATCACATACCAAACAACTCGCCCACTTGATGTGTACAATTCCATATCCATTCATATAGCCACAGCCAGGGGCATCTTTTGTCAACATCCATTTTAGAACATTTTCATTATCCCCAAAAGAAACTCCACCCTCTTTAGCCATCAACCCCCAGTTCTTCCATAGGCCCCACCTGCACTGGACAACCACGAATCTATGTTCTGTCTCTAAAGATTTGCCTATTTTGGACATTTGTATAATGAACTCATATGATATGTTGTGCTTGTGACAGTCATCTTTCATTTTGCATAATTTCAAGGGTGATCATGTAGTATAGCAGCATTTATCGGTACTTCATTCTTTCATTGCCAAAAAGTATTACCTGTGTGGTTATACCACATATTACATATCCATTCATCAGTTGGTGGATATTTGGGTTGCTTCTGCTTTTCAGCTATTACGAAATAATGTTTCTGTGAACATTCATGTACAAATTAATGTAGACATATGTTTTTATTTCTCTTGGGTATATAAAACTAGGAGTGGAAATGCTGGGTCCTGTGGTAACTCCATGTTTAATCATTTTAGGACTTGCCAGACTGTTTTTCAAAGTGTCTGTGTCATTTTATATTCCTGCTAGAGATGTATAAAGGTTTCAATTTCTCTACATCCTCAGCAACATTTGTTATCTTTTTTTAAAAAATGATAACCATCCATTTGGGTTCGAAGTATCAACTTGTGGTTTTGATTTACATTGTCCTGATGGCTGAATTTCTATTTAATTAAGATACTCTTTGGATATAAAGTTACTGAATTAAGAATACAGTTTTAAAAAAGTTAATGTATAGTGCCAAACTGTTTTCACTAATTGTGTGAATTTTACTCTGCATGGAAGTATGTAGTTCACTTGTTTAATAAGATTTTCATCAAAATAAATTTTTAAATGGGTATCACTTTAACACCCTTTCTTATGACCCTAGGTCTTTTCATATACACAATGATTATTTATATAACTCCAGTGAGCTACCCATGTTCTTTGTCCATTTTCCTATTGGGTCTTAGTTTTTACTTTTTATTAAGTTATATACATTTCTTATATTAGTCATATTTTTCATGAAGTATTTTAGTGTACATTTGTTTTGGAAATTTTTCTTAAAATAGCCTACATTCATCTTGAATAATTTTTGTGAAAAGGGAAAGTTTTTGAGTAAGTCATCACTATAAGACATCTGAAAAAGTTAATAGTTCAGAGTCTTTGTGATAACCAATCAGAACAATCATTTCCAAAGAATTAAAAAAGATTTTGAAAATTTAAAAATTCATATTTAATTGTTTACATAATACAAAGTATTAGGCAAATGGAGACTAACTGAGACACAGCACTTTGATTACATGAGACACATTTTTGCTTCTCCCTGAATCTAACTGGAAATTAAAATATACTTTATGTTCAATGAAATACAGGAAATTAGAAGTGGTAATCATTTGGAGGGTTGATCCTTTCCATTTAGTTTTTTTGGCACTTTAATTGCATTTGTGGAAATAACTGGAGTTTAAAAAAATATATATTGCTCAGTGTCAATCTCTCAATGTTTACTTATATTTAAAAAACTGGCCAGGCGCGGTGGCTCACGCCTGTAATCCCAGCACTTTGGGAGGCCGAGGCGGGCAGATCACAAGGTCAAGAGATAGAAACCATCCTGGCCAACATGGTGAAACGCTGTCTCTACTAAAAAATACAAAAATTAGCTGGGCGTGGTGGCATGAGTCTGTAGTCCCAGCTACTTAGGAGGCTGAGGCAGGAGAATTGCTTGAACCCGGGAGGCTGAGGTTGCAGTGAGCTGAGATCGCGCCACTGCACTCCAGCCTGGTGCCTGGCAACAGAGCAAGACTCTATCTCAAAAAAAAAAAAAAAAAAAAAAAAACCTGTCAGAATAAAATCTAGGACTGAGCAATGTCACTCTTTGGTTTGCAAAATTATTAAACAGAAATTGCCGAAGTATAACATGCATTCTCTGGCTAATTGTGCTTCCAGAAGGCTAAGTGTGAGAGGTGAGATGTGTGAACACCAAACACCTTTCCCCAGTTCTGCTTAAAAGTCAGAATTGCTCGTAAGTTGATTATAAAGAGCTCTAGTTTTCCTTTACAATGATCTGTGAACCCCAAATTCTCACTGTTGAGTAGTTCTGAGTTTATAGTCTTTTGAATTTAAGCACTATCTTTTCGGGCCTAATGAGTCTCCCCTTCTACCCAGAGCTGGTTGGTTACTATGGCTGAAGCCAGAGGCAGCACAGAGTAATGTGGGATGGATGACAGATATCATATTCTTCTCTCTAAACTATGTGCTTCAGTGGCTGAATATTGATCCATCCAAGAGGAGGAAACTGCCTGTATTGTTTAAATGTACCAGATAAGGAATGGAGAAGAAGGGTATGAGAAAATCTCCTGCGTTAACATATGTAAGCACCATTGGTCTAGGGACACACATTGTGTGATGGGAGTAATTTATCCCTTCTTGTTGCTTTTTCTCAACAGTGGCATTAAATAAAGAAATGTGCCAAGTGTCCCAAGTGTCCCGGTGCTGCTGTCATTAAGAAGGTATTGTAACAAAGTGCTAAGGACTAAGATGCACTCTTAACAGGAGTCCTCAGTTGAGCCCTATTGTGGATTGAATTGTGTCCTCCAGAAAGATTCCTGGAAGTCCTAATCCCCAGTACCAGAGAGTGAGACCTTATTTGGAAATAGGGTCATTGCAGATGCAATCAACTAAACTGGGATAAGGTTACACTAGAATTGGTTGGACCCTTCATCCAATAAGGCTGGTTTCCTTATAAGAGTGAAACTTACATACTGATACATACAGAGAGTAGAAGGCCAGAAGACAGAAGCAGACATTGATGTGAGGCATCTCTTAGCCAAAGAATGCTGAAGAACACCAGCCATCACCAGGAGCTACAAGAAAGCCATGGAACAAGGTTTTCCTCCAAGTCCTCAGGAGGAACCAACCCTGCTGACACCTTGAGTTCAGACTTCTGGCCTCCAGAGCTGTGAGAGAGTAAGGTTCTGTTGTTTCAAGCAACCCAGTTCGTGGGCCTCTGTTAGAGCTGCCCTTGCAAACCAACACAGGCTCCAAATCTCTAGCCAAACTGCTTAATCATTTTGCCTCAATTTCTTTATCTGTGGGATAGAAATTATCATAGCAGCCCATTGTGAGGATCTGATAGACGTCTTCTGTAAGGGAAAGCTTCTACATTTGGCTACCTGGGGCTTCTGGCCTTATGCCTTGCACCCTTCTCCATCAGCACTACTGCTGCAGTTTAGAGACCAGTGGCTGTTAAACTGCAGTGCACATCAGAATCACCTGGAGGGCTTGTTAAAACATAGGTGGCCTGACCCCACCTCCAGAGTTGCTCATCCAGGGGGTCTGATGTGGGGCATTGCTAACTTGCCAGTCTAACACATTCTTAGGTGATACTGATGCTGCTGTTCTGGAGACCCCATTTTGAGTACTGTGGAATTAGACACTTGGGGAAGATTTATGGGGAACAAAGTAACAAGGCCAGCCTTAGAGGGAGTTCTGAAAGGGCAGGAGGCTTTGCATCACGTGCAGTAAGCCTTATTCTTGTCATCACAATTGGTCTCAGCTACCCTGCCCTTCCCCTATGCTGTAACACATGGACATTTATGCTATCTTATTGGCTACAGGTTCTTCTCCAATCTTCATTCTGAATTTGGAAGTTATTTTCTTGCACATTCTGGGCTTCAACTTGAATGTCTACCTATTTCTCCATTTTGAACTTCCCAGAGTGATGAGATTTGAGATCTGATCTAAAGTTAATATCAGGATCCTTTTGTTTCACCTTCTCCATGAGCTCTTGTCTCCATGAGCTCTTTCTTCCTAACACAGCCTTTTTTTTTTTTTTTTTTTAAGATGGAGTCTCTCTCTGTCACCCAGGCTGGAGTGCAGTGGTACCATCTTGGCTCACTGCAACATCCTATGATTATTAGGTGCTTAATCATACATTCATCTATGGGACGAGTTTTCATGTAATAGTCACTCAGAGACATTCCTGTTGATTTGTAACCGCCCCACCCCTACCTCACTCTGATCATGTTCAGCTAGACTTAGAAAGCTAGGCCATCATTGATCTTCTAAAACACTTTAATTTCTTTTAAGTTTTACTAAATTTCACAAAGCTTTTCTGCCCATTCATTCATTCATGAAATGTGGAACACCTCCTGTGTGCTCTCAGTGTATGCTTGGCATGCAGTGGTGAACAAAACTCAACGGTCCATGCCCTTAAGGAGTTTGCAGAATAATGAGAGAAGTGAGGGAGAAACACATTTAAAAGAAATCACATTAATACATGCAAAATCATAGCTGTGACAAGTGCATCAAAGGAGAGTAGTACTTAGCTCTACAGGATTATACTGGTAAAATTTGACCCTGTTAGGAAGCTCAGAGAAGTCTTTTAAATTGAGATCTGAAGGGCATGCAGAAAATTAGCAAGGTATAAAGTAGAAAATGGTCAGGCAGAGAATAGTGTGTGCAAAGCTTGGCCAGATGAAGGAGCGTACCAGAGATCAACCTTTAGTGTGGGCATCAGGGTATATGAGAGGTGCTGGTGCTGTGTGGCTGAACAAGTGGGGAAGTGCCCACAGCGCATAACCTTCCTCAATGCTGTGTTCTCATTCTGAACAGGTATGAGCCATCAGGTATCTTCCTTGTTTCCGCTGGCTATTCTCCCATCTGTCATCAGACTTCCTCCACTCATGATGTGGGCTTCATCCCTCTCCACCTGCTCACCAATGCTCTGTCGGCACCCCAGGAAAATAGGCATCCCTTCTCCTTTCCCAGGTGACCTCTCCATTTGGCCTTTCTTCCTTCCCTACTGTATTCTCCAGTGACTGCACTCAGTGAGCCTCTAAGTCTCTAGGGTGACTTATATCTGCAATTTAACTGATTTCTTCCCTTTCTTCATTAACACGCCCAGATGGCCCAGCTTAAAAAACAAACAAACAGAAAACTTCCTATCAGTTCCCTTGTTAACCACGACGTAATGACTGGTTTCCCTCTTTTCACTGGTGGTAGTAGGGTAGGGGGACAACTGCCTTTGCTTCTTCACTTCCTCTCCTCCCCTGACTCCTTAGTCAATTCTGCCTTAATAGAGAATTCTTCATTGTTAAATGTATTCACTGGTCTTAAGCTTGAGACTCGAATGGGATTTCCTCCCCTCTGTAATACACCTTCCAAGTTAAGGGCATCTTAAGAATTGCTGTCGACATTCCCCAATTCAACTTAACTGTATTCACAGAAAACTGAAAGTATTTTCTAGATCTTTGATCTAAGGAATTTCCTACTTGGCAAACTTTTTATAACTGAACTCAGAGAAAATTAGTATTTCTGAAAGGGTAGCATTTTTTTTTTTTTTTTTTTTTTGATGGAGTCTCATTCTGTCAAAAGGCTGGAGTGCAGTGGCATGTTCTCGGCACAAAGCAACCTCTGGCTCCCTGGTTCAAGTGATGCACCTTCCTCAGCCTCCCAAGTAGCTGGGACTACAGGTGTGCGCTACCACACCCAGCTAAGTTTTGTATTTTTTAGTAGAGACGGGGTTTCACCATGTTGGCCAGGATGATCTCGATCTCTTGACCTTGTGATTTGCCCGCCTCGGCCTCCCAAAGTGCTGGGATTACAGGCATGAGCCACCATGCCAGCTTTTAACGTTAAATGTTTGAAATGCAGTTTTTAAGTGGTGCTTTATATTTGATTTGTTGTCATTGAAATTGGCTTTATATGTGTGGCCCAGAGAAAAATACAAGCTGAGCATGTTTAACAAAACAATCGATCTGAAAAATTTTTTTTCAAGGAAAAAAAGAAAAGCCCAAGCCAGACAAAGACGAATAATTTATTTAAATAGCTGTAAATTGTCAACTGTTTTATCCCTTCTGAAAATGTAATTTTCTTTTAAAAACATATTAAAGTAGAATAAATATATTGTCAGTATTATTTTCATATATAAAGCTGATACAGAATATTGGAAGCTTGTATTCAGAGTTCTTAGTATTGTTGACAGGTTTATGCTAAATTAAATTATCTCTCCTTTCATACTTGGATTTTCTGTAATCAAGAGAATGCATCATTTAGATGACAGGGTAACACGCATACTGTGACTAAGGAGGGTAACATGCATACTGTGACTAAGGAAAAGGTTTTCTCTGTAGGGCTAACTAGCTACCAAAATAGCAACAGAACTTGGCCTCTTTTTTTATTTTTTGAGACAGAGTCTCGCTCTCTTGCCTAGGCTGGAGTGCAGTGGCATGATCTCGGCTCACCACAACCTCTGCCTTCTAGATTCAAGTGATTCTCCTGCCTCAGCCTCCTGAGTATCTGGAATTACAGGCACGTACCACTGCATCTGGCTAATTTTTGTATTTTTTAGTAGAGACCAGGTTATACCATGTTAGCCAGGCTGGTCTTGAACTAGTGATCCACCTGCCTCGGCCTCTCAAAGTGCTGGGATTACAGGTGTGAGCCACTGTGCCAGGCCAGAACTTGGTCTCTTTAACACAGTACTTTAACAGGCTGACTAGCCAGATCCCATGTTTAGAGTTAACAATATGCCTTCAGCATCTTTAGTGATGATATGCAGAGAAGCATAGAATAAATAAGCCAATGGTAAAGATGCCCTAACAATTATTCTCATTCCAGGAGTGCTACTGCTGTCTCAGAGTCCAGTTGCTTGGCATTTATTTACGAGCATTCAGATGCCAATTCCCAGGATATTGGGAGGTTCAGACCCTGGCAGCCTGAACCATACTAATCAAATAAACAAAAGGTTTGATTTGTAAATCATAATGTCAATGTCTTACAAGGAGAATTGATGCTTTGCTAAAACACTATATTCCTTGTCACTCAATCTGTCCACCCTTTTCTTAGAAGGAAGCTTAATGCGTGCTTAGCAGGAACTATAGTTGCCTAAATCTCTAAGCTGCTAGCCAAACAATAAATGGATTTGAGATTAGAATATTATTGCAGGAAGGGGAGAGAGGATGAAACACCCAGCGTTTTTTACTGCAAGCAAGCTAAAGCAGTGTTGACTGAGTGAACAAAGGGAAATTTATGGGAAAGGCACTGGGAACTGAATTGTCAGGACCCTGGAGAACCGGGCTTGAACTGGACTTGGACACATGAGGTAGTAACCATAACCATTGAACAATCTGCTCAGTTTCCCAGTCTTTTTGACCCTTTGCTGGACCTAGCTTTCAAAATTTAATCAGCCTTTTAAAATTTCAATTAGCCCATATCTAGCATGTATTTATATTATCTGGGAAGAATTATAAACACCCTGCACTCAAAGAGGTAAGCATCAGAGATTATATATAAATGTCTTCAGTACATATTAGACCAAATACAGCTCATTAGGGCTGAGGCTTCAAAAATAAAGGGCAGACATGAGGGTAGAAGGATGGGGAAAGACCTCAAAGGAAAAGCACTGCAAATGGGCACTAGAGGTGGCAGGATTTTGTGGGGAAGTTGGCAATAATGACTATGGTACAGATGTTAGAGTCTAACACGAGTCACCCACTTGGTTAAGCCCTTTCTCCTCCTCTGTGATTGGGTTAAGAGGGTTTAGCTAAGCGGAAAGGAAGTTTTTGCAGGGAAAGGCCCCTGTACTTTGGAGGGAGGAGGGTTATATTAGAGAGAAGGAAAGTTGGGGAAGCTGGCCATCTCCAGCAGAAAGACCCACACATTCCACTTCAAAAGAGGCAAAAAAAAAAAAAAAAGTTTCTGTCTATGTATCTGTCGGAGAGTGGCTGGCAGGTGACAAAACTGGAAGCAAAAAAACAAAGATGGTCTTTCCCTTGACTTCTCATCTCTAGGAAAGGGCTTGTTAGCCCTGCCCAGGCTGGGTCAGGGCTCAATGCTACTGGTAGTGTCCAAAGGCACAAAATCTTATGGTAAGTGCCACTCACCCAGAAACAACTGCCTGGGTTTTGCACAATCGAAGTTTTAATGTAGCGCGATCTGGTGAACATCAGATCCAATGTGGTTAGAAGAAAGCATCAGTGTCAATGATACAGTGTTCATTTTTTTATTCATTCATTCAGATCTCTTCTATTTATTAATACTGACTGGAGGCTTTATCTTGAATTGAGGCTAAAGGCTAGAGTAGAAAAAGTAAGGATAAGTAACTTCCTTTCATTGCCTTTGTTTTCTCATCTGTAAAATAAGAAGTTGGAGTTTAATGCCTCTGCTTTGCAATGTTTCTTATGCTTAACAAACTTACACGTGAAGTCAGGAGCAGTTTGCCCCCTGTATGTGCCAGAGGCACAGTGACAGGGGTTGAAGCTCAGTTGGATGAATGCTGCTGCTTTCCCTCTACCTCCTTGAAGCTAGGGACCCTCTGAAAGGTGCCAGGGATGCAGCAGCTCTATGCAAATGAGAGGTCTGGTATTTCCCAGAAGCTTTAGCATAATGCAAGGAGAAATAGTGCATGAATGATGTGATAGGATTGTTGCTGACCATGAATTTACTGCCCAATTAGTGAGGTTGTGTTTTGTGAGGGTTTCATTTAATTGGGACTTTCCTGAGAAGATCTAGGTTTATCTAATATTTTTCATTGATTTTATCTCAGAAGACTGTAGGGCAGCATGCCGAATTTCAACAACATTTTGCCAAACAAAGGTCTTCCTCACTGACTTTTGATTCCCCTTTCCCTGCATTGTGCTTCTCCATTTCTCTCCAAAGCCTCTGTTGAAGATTCTTTGCAACCAAAGACAGCATCCATGTTTAGAATTGTTCAGTGTCTGGGGTATTTGTTCCTCTGTATTCAAGTAACAGTACATGTCCATAGGAAGATTTTTTTTTTAAATTACTCATCTGGAAACCCCTTGGGATTCAAGGTCCAGCCCATACATGTCTTGATACCTCCCCTTCTCAATCCCAACATTTCCTACCATGATGCTTGCTAGTAGGAGGAGCTCAACACATTTCTTCAAAGGTGACATCTCAAAGGTCTTTATAGGCATAAATTGTGGGCTTTGATATAAATACTGGACTTAGATGAGGTATTTGTCGGTTTTCATGCTGCTGATAAGGAGGTACCTGAGGCTGGACAATTTACAAAAGAAATTGGACTCACATTTCCACATGGCTGGGGAGGCCTCACAATCATAGCAGAAGGTGACAGGCACGTCTCACATGGCTGCAGACAAGAGAAGAGAGCTTGTGCAGGGAAACTCCCGTTTTTAAAACCATCAGATCTCATGAGACTGATTCATTATCACAAGAACAGTGTAGGAAAGACCCGCCATCATTTCAATCAGTCCCACTGGGTTCCTCTCAGGACATGTGGGAATTGTTGAGAGTTAAAATTCCGGATGAGATTTAGGTGGAGACATGGCCAAATCAGATCAGATGAGATGCAGGGGATGCCTGGGAGACTGAACAATGGTTTCCAAAGGATTTAATGTCCTTAAATAGTTTTTTCTCCCAAGGTAGTTTCTTTGAAGTTTAGCAGCATGAGACTTCTAAGTTGGTGGATGAAGAACCAGGGAAAGATAGAAACTGGCTTTTGTATAATGTAGGGCTCAGTTAAGTATTCAAAGTTCCAAGAAGCCAATTCAGGCCCCCATTTCATACCTTTCATGATTAGAGAGCAGAGCTCATACCTATCCCAGGCCCTTCCACTTTGTAGATCAATTGCTCTAACTTTTGGCAGCTTCAACCAAGGCCTATCTTATGAAATTTTCCATTGTTCAGATCAGAGACGCAGTAGTAAAAATTAACTATAAAATACTGTTTTCTATTATGCAAGTAGTGGGCTTTTTTTTTTTTCTTTTTTTTTTGAGATAGAGTTTTGCTTTTGTTGCCCAGGCTGGAGTGCAATGGCACCATCCAGGCTCACCGCAACCTCTGTCTCCAGGGTTCAAGCGATTATCCTGCCTTAGCCTCTGGAGTAGCTGGGATTACAGGCATGCACCACCACCACACTCAGCTAATTTTGTACTTTTTAGTAGAGCTGCAGTTTCTCCACATTGGTCAGGCTGGTCTTGAACTCCTGACCTCAGGTGATCTGCCTGCCTCGGCCTCCCAGAGTGCTGGGATTACAGGCATAAGCCACCGCACCCAGCTGGGCAACCTTTTAAAAACTGGAAACATGGAGAAAAAACTATTCCTAACAACCAGAGCCTCAGTGAATTAAAATTACTCAGGTTTCCTACTGATGCTACATGCCCATTGAATGTCAGCTGGGGACTCTGGCCTGCTTTAGTCTCACTCTGGATCCTGGCTGAGATACCACAGCTTTCTAGAATATTGTGGCAGAGGAAAAGAGAACTTTGCATCTCATACCCACATCTCATGCCACTTCTGCAGAAGTGACAGTCACTTTTCCTCCTAATCCTCTAGTCAAAACTTGTAACCATACCTCCACTTAACAAGAGGTTTGGAAAGTGAAATTCTGCCAGGTAGGGAAAGGTGTATGAAAAGTGGTAAGGGCTACTACACTGGAGAATAGCTCCTTTCATCTGCCTCTCTGCAGCCTGCCTCCCTAGTCCATGTGCTCTACTGCTCCAGTGCCCACCGCTGCTTGACTCTGCCTTTGTGTGTGTCAGTTCACATCATCAAGAAAGACCATGACTAGTAGCTCTACCAGATGGATACAACCCTTTTGCATCAGATGTTCACCCTGTGCCCAAGCAGCAGTGTCTCAGAGAGTAGGGGTGGGTCTGTGGTTCCTAACAGGCAGCAGGAGTTGTGGAGACATGAAAAGTATTTCTAGGACTCCCATTCTGCCTTGTTGTCTCTACCCATCCTTAGCAATTTCTTCCATCGTGGCTTCTGTCCTTCTGGCTTCTCCTTGTTATCACTGTGGTCCACATATGGGGACAGCATCCAGGTTCTTTCCCACCAGCTCCTCAGTCCTAGAAAAATCAGACGTGGTTAAGTACCAGAGCACAGAAGGCATTTAGTGCTGCTCTGCTCCCAAGTCATCTGATTCTATTAGTTTCACTTTAGCCAGCCATACCTCCTTGGTTACATATGAAGTATCTGTATATAACTTAGTATCGTGCTTTTTCACATTATATTTAGATTTTTATCAGATTGGAAACCCTAAATTCACAAGCATTTGGTGTTAACCAAGTTCACATTTGGGCTTTTTAATTTCTGTAACCAGAGGATTAAATGCTATTTTTGTAGTAAGACTTCAATTCTATTTATCTGTCCAGGCTTAAGGGCTCCTGTTCTTTCTAAGTTGTTAAATTGTATCAGACCGGGGGGAGAAGCGTGTGTGGCTTTCTCTAAGATAAGATAGGGATATCGAAACCAGGGCAGAGAAATGTTTTCTGTGACCAACTAGGCAGGGCAAGGCATAGAAGGAGCAATGACTTAGTCATTAGTCCAGATAGAAGGCCACTCCTTTTCAGGCTGCGGCTGCAGAGAGGCCAGGCTCAAAGGGCAGGAGGGCCGTCTGCAGGCAGCGCCGCCGCGGCTACCTGGAAGCCCAGCAAGTCCCGAGTCGTGCGGGTGCCTGGGCTAAAAATCTGCGGAGACTCGTCCGCAACCCGCGGGGGCACGAACACCAGCCCCAGGACAGGAGGACGTCCTCGGCCCTCTGACCAGGGATCTGCCCGCGGGTGCCACGGAACCACATCCCCGCAGCTGCCGCCCGCGCCCAGGTACCGCTCGCCACACGGCACCTGCCCGGGCGTCCCCGCGCTTGGGGCGGGGCTTCCCGCGTCCCCTTTAAGAGGCCGCATCACCCGCCCTTGACGTCAGAGTGTCTCTCCGCATGAGCCCGTGCCCCGCTCGGCTCCGCGCCCTCGCGCCCACAGCCCCGGCGGCGGCACGACCAGCGGCGGCCAGGAGAGCGCGCCGCCCCGCTCGGCCCTCCGGTCCCGCTCCGCCGCCGCCTCCCGCCCGCACCGCAGCCGCCCGCGCGGCCTCGTGCACCATGTCGGTGGCCGGGCTCAAGAAGCAGTTCCACAAAGCCACTCAGGTAAGAAGCGTGGCAGGTGCGTCTCGGGCAGTCCGGGGCGAAGCTGCGAAGGGCGCGCTCGGCGCTAGCCGTCCGGCTGCAGCTCGGGGACCCCGGCACCGCGCCTCGCCCGCGCCGGCCGCGCCCCGCGCCTCGCCCGCCGCGGCGGCGGCTCGGGGCATCCCCGGGCTGGGCGTCTGCCCTCGGTTCCCTGCCCCCGGCTCGGTGCGCGCTGCCCGCCCGCGGGCTCCCGGCGTCCCGCCTGGTAGCGCTGCCCGCCGCCCCCGCACCACCTCACGCCGGCGCTGCGGGAAGGGGACCGCGGCTGCACTGCTCCCGCGGCGCGCAGGTGCCCGGGCGGCGCGGCGGGAGATTATGTAAAGTCGCCTCTTCCCGGGTGACCTTGCGGAGTCGGTGCGCCCGGCTGTCCCGGGATGTGTCGGCACGAGCGGTGGCCGCACTGGGGGTGGCGGCGCGGAGGCCGGCGGTCTGCGCTCCTCTCCCTTCCCTGCTGGTCAGAACCCTCTTTCCCAGCCGCTCGCAGGCTCTAGAGGAATGGGAGGCTGGGGGCTTCCTTTGGGAACCCGCATACATTAACTTTTTCCTGGAGAACTCAGTCGTGAAACTCCTTTGAGGCCAGGGCATGACCAGCAGTCTGCGGGTCTTTTCCTTTGGGTTTTGCAGCCTTAGCTTAACCAAATTGTTGAGGACTTAAAATCATCCTGTATTTTAAATAGTTTTTAATGAACCTTTGACATCGTGAATGTACCCATTTTTCTTTATGGGGTTAATACGCTGTGATAGTAATAAAACAATCTAGATTCTAATAATTAAAATCTTTGGACTCGAAGAATTTTACATAGGGACAAATAAGCGAGTACTTATGCTGTGACCTATTTCTTACATAATGTGTGTGATTACTAGTTTTTTATCCTTCTGAAATAGGTTCAAATTTATGGGATCTCTAGATAAGGGTTTTGATGACTTACCTTGAAATGTTTTTCATAATTTAGTGTTAAGTATTTTTTCATTGGTTAGCCTTAATTAATGAGCTTTCTCATAATTTCTTGGAAGTAATGAGGTTTTTCCTAGGCTACCACAATGGCAGCCCCATTATAAACCACATCCAGAAAAGGTGAGGGTTGTGTTTTACAGAACCTTGGTTAACTTAGGGTGACAGATGCAGCATGAAATTCACATCATGTGTGTGTGTTTGCACACGTGCGTATCATCTTCGTCCCCATAGACTTGCCTTTATAGAATCAGTTATATCTGTCAACTTAGGAAATTAAGAAAAGTAAGATGTTCTGTAAAAATGTTTCTTAATGTCATTATTCTTGCTTTTCTTTTATAATTGGAGTTTTCTGTGACCACTCTACCAGACATGTTTATGCATGTAAGTGCTTTGTTTGTTAATGTAGTTTGAAAGGCTTTGAATAACTGTGTACTTCAAGTTCTTTCACGTTCACAGAACCAAGCATGTGTGCTGCCCAGGAATTCTCTGGCATAACTTCTTCAAACTAACCTTTCTGATTTCTCTACTGGTCACTTCTCTATATCATGCTTCGACACTGGATTTACCACCACGACATCTTTTTTCCACTTTGATCCTAAAGATTTCTTTTGCAAAGCTTTGTGCCCTCAAAGGCAATTAGGAGTCTTGGCTTTGGAGTTGGAAGGGCTAAGGTTTGAATCTTGCCTCTGCTGCTTCTGACCTTGAGAGAGTTATTTAACTTCTGAATCTGTCCTTGCTAAGTGATGATAATATCCATTTCTCAGGGTTGAGATGAAGAGAAATGAGTGTGTAGGACACATGTAAAAAGTGTCCAATAGATGATAGTTATTGACATTAAGGATAATTTTGTTAGTATAAAATACTATCCTTTATGCTATGGAAGTTACCCAAGCTAGACCTTTTAGTTTTTCCAACTTAAAAAATAGTCAGAGGGCTCCATTTGAGCTAAATCTTGAAGTTCTATGTAGCTCTAAAGTGTGGAAAAAATAATTTGAACTGTGTTAGGAAAGAACTTAAAAGGTTTGGAGAAGGTAAGCATGTGATGCGATATGGTTTCTGTTTATCACGCTGAATCCAAATGCGGAATCACTGCATCGTCTTCCTTTTACTGAAAAGCCTTTTATTTGAAAGGTGAAGTAGCATGTAGTCTTTTATCCATAACTTAGTGTAGCACACTCCTAGAAAGCCTAAGGCACAGCTAACTCTTCTTTGCATATGTGTATATTTAGAAGAGTATGTAAAGCCCGTGTTAATGTTTGCATGTGACAAAAAAATTAAATAAATAGTCATGTCCCACTTTTGTAGCCATTTATTTCCATGCAGATCCATGAACCTGATATAATCTACAGAGGAAGCTTTAGACTTAGAATTACCTCCTTTTGAGAACTGACTTGCTGGATGATATAGCCTAGGTTTATTTATTTTTTGAGACGGAGTTTTGCTGTTGTAACCCAGGCTGGAGTGCAGTGACGCCATCTCGGCTCACTGCAACCTCCACCTCCCGGGTTCAAGCAATTCTGCCTCTGCCTCCGGAGTAGCCAGGATTACAGGTGGCTACCACCATGCCCAGCCAATTTTTGTATTTTTAGTAGAGACAGGGTTTATCCATGTTAACCAGGCTGGTCTCGAACTCCTGACCTCAGGTAATCTGCCCTCAGCCTCCCAAAGTGCTGGGATTACATTTGTGAGCCACCACACCCAGCCTGGTTTTATAAGTGGAAGGTGCCTGTTCAGGCAAAAGTTTCTTTCTATGGAATTGAGCTTTTTTTGCTTGTGTTAGTAAGGGATGATATTTATGTTAATAAAACAGTATACTTTACTGTTTGTACTTGGAGTTTCTCATTAAATGTGTCACAAGTGTTGTCTTATATTAGAATTGATTATTTCTACCTTGTTGCTGACAGTTATTTTCAATATATTTACAATTTGGAGGTAAAAAAATGCTTATGCCAAGTAAAACTTATTAGAGGAGAAAATCCTTTCAGCATGAAAATATATAAAGATAGCAAAAATTGATCATCTTATGTTCATATACTTCATTACTTAATTGCTCATAAAGATAATTTACTATGTAATTAGAATAAAGTATTCTTTTTTTTACTGCAATAAAGGGCAAATATGTGTTACTCTACTTTTAGTGAGTTTTATTCATATTGAGATTTCATTTTACAAAAGTTGTGTCAATTTTTTTTCTCTTGTTTTAAACAGGCAGCAGCTTAGGTAAAAATGGCTGTTTCCAATGAATATGAAGCTTCTACAAAATCTGTACTTTAAAAAATTCACTCTATCATGCATATGATGTGTACACATTTTGCTTTATAATAACATGTCAAAGTCTATTATAAAGTAAAATATATTGGATCATTTTATGAGTGTGCTGGAGCTTCTTAAACAAAGTACTACAAACTGAGTGGTTTCAACAACAGAAATGTATTGTCTCCATTTCTTGTGACAAGCACGCTTGAAGTCTGAGACCCAGGTGCCAGTAGGGCCATGAGCCCTCTGAAGGTATGAGACAGGATCTATTCCAGGCTTTCTTAGCTCTGGTGCCTTGTTGGTTATCTTTGGCCTTCCTTGGCTTGTAGTTACGTCACCTTGGTCTCTGCCTGCATGCTCACATGGCATTCTCCCTGTGTCTCTCAGTGTCCAAATTTCCCCATTTTATAAGGACCCCAAGTCATATAGGATTGGGCAAGCCCATCCCACTCCACTGTCGCTTCACCTTAAGGAATTATATCTGTAATGCCCCTATTTCCAAGTAAGGTTGCATTCTGAGCTATTGTAATTAGGACTTTAATATGAATTTTGGGAGGGGCACAGTTCAATCCATAACAGTCATTATTTGCATAAAAGGATTAACCACAGTATTCTATATTTGATTCAGCATCTAAGAGGACAATTCATTCTGTAAATAACATATAACTTTCTATTACATTCAAAAAGATACACTTTCTTCTTTTTTAGTGACTTGGTTAGTACAGTGCTAAGGTCTGAATGTGTCCCCCTAAAATACGTATGTTGAAACTTGACTACCAATGTGACAGTATTAAGAGATGGGCCTTTAGGAGGTGATTAAGTCACAGGGCTCTCATGATTAAGTAATGAATGGGATTAGTGCTCTCAAAAAATGTTGAAGGGGTCACTCTGTCCCCTTCCACTGTGTGAGAGTTTAGCAACAATGGACCATCTTTGAAGCAAAGGGTGGGCCCTCACCAGGCACAAAATCTGCTGGTGCCTTCATCTTGGACTTCCTAGCCTCCCAAACTGTATTTATAAATTACTCATTGTAAGGTATTTTGTTAGTAGACTGAGGCAGAAATATATCTATTACAAACTGTATTTTGTGTTTTTTTTTAAAATGATAAAATTAATTTGGGTAGGCTGGGTTTCATGATACTGTCTGGTATGTGCTTATTTGTCACACTCAGATTCCTTAACTGGGAAAATTTCATTATGTTCGTGTTCTGTGTCTTTTTGTTTTACCTAATTTCCTCGTTCAGAATGCTGTATTTTATATAGATGCTTTGTTCAGGAGACCATTACATAAATCTTTCATGCATTTGTTGATTTGGTGAGATGTGAAACTTACTAGTATTGGATTAAATAGTTATGGCTTTTTCTCATTGAGATTTTCAGTTTCTTAATTGCCTCGAAGCAGTCAACTCTGGGCTGCCTTTATACTTGGCTGTGGCTTGTTGCTTGACCCAGGATTTCTACACCTGTACCCTTTCAGATTCTTAGCCAGTGTCTATAATAGGCTGCTAGGGGCCTGTATATTTTATAAAATTATAAGTCATGCATTTTTCTGAGGAAGAATGTCGTTAGCCTATCACCAGCTTCTTAAATAAATCCCTAATTGCTGTCCCTCCCCTCAAAAAGTAAAAATACGGCAGAGCGTGGTGGCTCATGCCTGTAATCCCAACACTTTGGGAAGCCAGGGCAGGAGGATCACTTTAGGTCAAGAGTTCAAAACCAGCTTGGCTAGTGTGGCGAAACCTTGTCTCTACTAAAAATACAAAAAGATTAGCCAGGCGTGGTGGCATGTGCCTGTAATCCTAGCAACCCAGGATGCTGAGGAAGAAAAATCGCTTGAACCAGGAGGTAGAGGTTGCAGTGAGCTGAGATACTGCCACTGCACTCTAGCTTGGGCAACAGAGTGAGATTCCATCTCAAGAAAAAAAAATTGATCATGTCATCAGGAGAAAGTAGGTGTTTCTTGTAATACCCTCACTCCAACTGTTCTGTTGCTGGGCTTTAGGATGCATAATCGAAATGCAGCCTCCTCTGCATTAATTTTAGCAGCAATCAAATATAAAAAACCTTTCCAGAGGTGTCAGGATTGAATGAAGATAATGCTTGTGAGAGTGCCATGCTTGCATAGTAAGGATCAATTTAACCATGTAAAACAAAATGTTGTTAATGAGCTTTAAGTCATCCATGTGTTGATACACTGGCGCATGGGCCTGTGGGGATATGAAAAGAAAGTGGTGACTGAAAATGATTTCCCTCTAGCCTGAGAGTCCTCTTGATTGAAGTTTTTGTTGTTGAAACAAATTATATTTTTGCAAGCTTTCCCCCCATAATGATTCTTTAATGTTTTAAATTGAGTTCGTATGAATTTTTGTTTCAGTGTACTTGGAAAATTTTAAGGTAGCCTGCAAATTAATTAGAAGTACGCTAGAAAATGGCAAGACTTGGTTGGGGCAAATGGCGACTGCTTTGAGGACAGATGTCATTGTGGAAGGGAGAGGTTTAATATTCAGGGGAGGGGAGCTGAAGCTTGCAGAGCAGATTCCATTCTGCCAGGCCTCTTGTGCTGCATACAGAGTCTCAGGGCGTCAAGCAACCCGAGGGCTTTCTTCAAAGGAGTAGCTTGAGGCAGTGGAGAGAGAAGGGCAGGACACACTGACAAATGGATCATGAGAATTAGGTGAGGAGATGGAGTTTAAGAACTGCTCTCAGACTTTAAAGTGGATATCTGGTGGGGCTTTCTAGGGATGAGCAGTCCTGAATTTAAGGCCAGATAAGGAAGATGCTAAGTGGGGAAGATGTCAGTGGATTTTTTTTTTTTTTTTTTTTTTTTTTTTTTTTTTTTTTTATACAAATTTTTAAGCTTTTACAACATCGAGTTAAATTTAAATAAATTGTCTAAAAAAAAAAAAAAACACCATGGATAAAGAGATAAAAAGCCCACA